>JBCNJP010001261.1:0-35730 GCA_039602395.1 Deinandra increscens subsp. villosa | reverse complement strand
ATAGTTGAGGTATGTTTTATTATTCCTGGCTTAACACTTAAAGGTTCCTTTACTTATTTCTTTGTACAACCTGAAATGTAGTCTAATATTATCAACACTGTAAAGTCAACAGCAAGTTAAGTTGACGGGTTCGAATGATGGTTTTGGCATGTGGCGTTTGAATGTTGAAAAGACAATGGAGCTTATTGAAGACTAAATTTAGGGGCTTTTAATGTAATTTATTATTATTGTCATGTTTTAGTCTTTATTATTGTCTAGGGTGCTTATTGTAATTAGCCTATAGTCATTAGGCTATATATAGACAGTGTTAGGGGAAATTAGGTCAAGGCTTGGATGAACCAAATTAGATCTAGGAGGTTAATTTCCAGATTTTTGTAGATCTATTTGGGGGTTTTGAAAGATTATATCCATCTTCATCAAGTTCTTCATCTTCTATCTTTTTCTTTCTTACTTTTTACTCAATAATCTCAAAATATCTCATCTTTTTTTGTTGTTTCTTTCTCAAATCACCAATCACTAGCACTGTAAAGATCATATTGGACCAACAATATGGTATCAGAGCCGTGGTGGTCTTGATTTTGGTGATTTTTTGGTGTTTTTGAAGCTTTTTGGGGTTTTCTTGTTCAAACCAATTTGGATCTTAAATCTGTGTTTTTGGATTGGAAATTGGTCGGAAATTGTGTGGTTTGATAGCAGGAAGCTATTGCAATCATTCCCGCTTCAATTGGTTGATTTTTGAGCTTTTTTGGTGATTTTTCGGGCTGAAAAACGCGTCCAGCGAAACTGCTGTTCTTCCAGCGAAACTGTAGTTTCTCTGGCAGAGAAACTGCCAGAGAAACTGTCAGAGAAACTGCCAGCGAAACTGCCAGAGAAACTGTAGTTTCTCTGCCAGAGAAACTGTAGTTTCTCTGCCAGAGAAACTGTAGTTTCTCTGCCAGCGAAACTGTCAGTGAAATTAAGCAAATTTCGAACGAAAGTTCACCGTTCTCGAGCGAATTTTCGGGCGAACTTCATCAAAAAAAAAAAAAAAATTATTATATCATTTGGATCGCATACAATCGAAAAGAAAAGAAGAAGGAAAGAGAATGGAAGACATTGGCCGGGTGTTAATTGCTTTTCTTATGGGCTGAGACAATTTGATTTTAGACATATGTAACAAAGTCAAGCGTGATTGTGATGAAGCCAATTATTTGTTGCGAGAAAGTTGGAGTTTCAAACCTTTATCAATTGCCTACATGTTAGGAGGATCTACAATCGAGGGGGAGATTCACCATAACGAGCTTCAGATTATTGGTCATGTTGTGAAACGCAAGATGGAGTTAACCAGTATTCGATCAAGCTTCCATTAAGAGTATATGGAAACCATCAGTCTAGGGGGAGTATTATTGATTCATCAAATCAAGACTAATGGTTTCCAAGTCGAGACTGAACACGATGCAAGACGTTGATAATAGTAGACTAAGGGGGAGAATTGTACAACCTGAAATGTAGTCTAATATTATCAACACTGTAAAGTCAACAGCAAGTTAAGTTGACGGGTTCAAATGATGGTTTTGGCATGTGGCGTTTGAATGTTGAAAAGACAATGGAGCTTATTGAAGACTAAATTTAGGGGCTTTTAATGTAATTTATTATTATTGTCATGTTTTAGTCTTTATTATTGTCTAGGGTGCTTATTGTAATTAGCCTATAGTCATTATGCTATATATAGACAGTGTTAGGGGAAATTATGTCAAGGCTTGGATGAACCAAATTAGATCTAGGAGGTTAATTTCCAGATTTTTGTAGATCTATTTGGGGGTTTTGAAAGATTATATCCATCTTCATCAAGTTCTTCATCTTCTATCTTTTTCTTTCTTACTTTTTACTCAATAATCTCAAAATATCTCATCTTTTTTTGTTGTTTCTTTCTCAAATCACCAATCACTAGCACTGTAAAGATCATATTGGACCAACATTCTTCGTCTGTCAGTATCGTTTTTTAACGTTTCTCACGTGTGCTGTAGTTTGGTAATTCAGTTTAACATTTGTTGTTTTGTTAGATTGTAGTTCTTATGCCTTTGTTTTTTTTTTTATGCAATTTTGCTTCGAAGTTTAGGTAAGATTTCATTCATTATTTACCTCAGCTCCAGCCTCATGTATTGACCTTAGTTTAAATTTCATTAAGAGCACAGATTTAAGCAATGGACTTCCTTAAAAATATTGTTGTTGTTTCCGGTAATTTTCTTTTAAGTATGTTTTATGGTTGGCCGTGATGAATGGTCACCTCCACGGGATATGGCCTAACACCCCTAAAACAATCGGAAGTTAAAGTGATTCTTAATTTGACGATGCATTTGTAAACTTGTTTTCCTTCGTTTCTAATTTTCTTACCTCACTACTTATTGATATAATATCCAGCATAATTTTGCTCACATATTTTGTTTTTTTCTATTGCTAAGATAAATTCCATTTGGCTTAATGTTTCTATGTTGTCTTTATTGAGAACAGGTTTACTCAAATCAACGTCAACTATCAGTCTCATTGCATAATTTACTCATTGCTTTTTTATATGTCATTTTGTTCCATCTAGATTAAAGCATGTTTTAATTGGAGGGAGGGAAGATAAGAAAGAGGAAGTGTACATATTATATACACCCCTCCAAAGAACATACTAAATAGAATTGCATTGTTCATATAAGTGTTGTTAAATTTAGCTTTCATGTTATCTTTTGGTTTTCTATAATGTTCATTTACATTCTTCAAACTCTATCAAAAACATAGATGGACATCTAACAACCCGCCGCAACTCACGGGTCTAATATGGAAAACAATATCGACAAATGTTAGCTAACAAAAATTATCATCCTATCTCTAACCAAAGCTTAAAATGAAATCACAAAATGAGAAAATCACAAAATGAGAAAAGTACAAAACCAACCCACGACCCGCATGTTCGAATGTAAAGCTTAAAACGAAAGCGCATAACGAGAAACATATAAAATTAATACACGACACGCAGCAACGCGCAAGTCATTTTATTAGACCTCATGGCAGTTCGGTTTATATATCATATTAGTTAAAGAAATTTTGTTAACAATATAAATGAAAGTATATATAATGAAATTCTGGTGGAAAAAGCACACGAATCGCAGTAGATCGCCGATGAAAAACTTAAGACTACAAACACATATACAAATAAATTGAGGTGAAAATAACACACGACCCGCGGCGAAGCGCGGGTCAGTTTACTAGTAATAATAATAATAGTAATAATTTATGTATGTGATTAAAAAAATAACATCCTTCACGTATCAGTCTATACTTGAAAGATCATCCAGACGTGCTGATCCTTAGGTCTGTTGACATACTTGAAGGATAGGTCTAAGTGTGAAGGTTAAAAGTGACACCTCCTCTACATGTGAAGAAGAGGTCTATCCTTCACCTATAGAAGGGGTGCCAGCAAAAAAAAAGGGGTTATCCCTACAAGAACCCTATTAGAATTCCGAACAAAAAATAAGATACCTAAATAAGGGAAAAAGGCAAAAGTAGCCTATTTGACCAATTTTAGGACCAAACTAGCATTTTGACTTTTCTTGTCCTCAAAATAGAAACCTACCAACGGTCGTCGACTACCGTCCCCGGTGGTCGCACTTCCGTTCTCAGGGTCATTCACTGAACACCACGTACCCCCTAACGGACGTCAATGACCCTCCTATTTCTGACAAGTCCGTTTGTTTTCCGGGTCTCCGACCACTACTGTGACAGTCGTCGATGACCGTCTGCCACATTTGTCGGGGTCGTCGACGACCATGCAATAAAACATATCAAAATTTCAAATTTTTTATTGTTTCCGACCGTTAGCCCACCGTGGACGTCAGGCGACCGGCTTCCTGAACGTCCGACGACCGGCTACATGGTCGTCCATCCACGGTCGCACGGTGCGTGGTCGTTGTCCGTCCATTCGGTGACCCTTCGTTTTTTTCCCTTTGTTTTATTTTAACTAAATAAAGACCTAAATTTTGTTATTATAAGTTTATTTTGGGATCCCTAATAGTTTTTTTTTTCATGACCTAAGTTGCTGATTTATATCTTTTAAAACTTTATATTTTTCTTATATATAATAAATATTTTTTTTCATGACCTACGTTCTGTGATTCTCAAGACGGTCGTCGTGACCGTTTTGACAGACGCCATATCTGTTGCTTTTTTATTCATCTGTCATTCTCAAGACGGTCGTAGCGACCGTTCTGACAGTCATAACGTTCGTACTCTTGCATTACTTATTCCCAAGACAGTATATTTATGTAATATATTTGTTATATATAAATTAGCAAAGTAGGTCATGAAAAAAAAATATTAGGAAATCCAAAATAAACTTATACTAACAAGTTTAGGTCTTTATTTAGTCAAAATAAAAAAATGGAAAAACGAAGGGTCGCCGGACGAACAGACAACGACCACGCACCGTGCGACCGTGGACGGACGACCCTGTAGCCGGTCGCCGGACGTCCACAGTGAGCCAACGGTCGGAAACAATAAAAATATTGAAATTTTGATATTTTTTATTCCATGGTCGCCGACGACCCCGGCAAACGTGGCAGGCGGTCGTCAATGACCGTCGCAGTAGTGGTCGGTGACCCGGAAAACGAACGGACTTGTCAGAAAAAGGAGGGTCGTTGACGTCCGTTAGGGGGTACGTAGTGTTCAGTAATTGGCCCTGAGAACGGACGTGCGACCACCGGGGACGGTAGTCGGCGACCGTTGATGAGTGACTATTTTAACAACAAAAAAGGTTAAACGGCTAGTTTGCTCCTAAGATTAATCAAGGCTTTGGCTATATTAACAAACCTTTTTACTAAAATAATAACTTTTAAACGGTCGTTTGGGGCAAATATGGGTCCTTTGGACCCAAAAGGTCGTTTGGGTTTTTTTTTTTTGTTTTTTTAGATTTTTTAAATATTACAATACTACAGGCCCCCTGAAATTTAAGGGGTCGTTTTTGCTAGTGTTTTAAAAACCGGTTCGAACCGGCCGGTTGAACCGGTTCGATCGGATTTTTTTTTTGGGGTCTCCGGGTTTTTCACGGTTTTTTACAAGATCCGAACTTGCTAGTTTTGACCTTTTTTCCCGGTTAAACCGCTCAGGTTCAACCAGTTTTCTTATTTTTTTATTCTTTTGAATTTTTTTATTATATGTGTATATTTTATTGTTATTTTTTATTATTTGTGAACTTTAAAACTTATATTTTCTTGTGAAATAACTATTTGGTATTATTTTTTAGTGGACTAAAATTGTATTTTAACTATTTTTGTTGGAGTGTACAAGTTTATTAGCATTTTTATAAAAATATATACCACTTACCGGTTGAACCGGGTGATCTATAGAAGACCAGAGAGAACTGGGGGTAGATCTAGACAGATCTAACGGCGGAAGGGGGATAGATAGGTTTGGCGACCACAAGGTTACTGTAAACTTTCAAGAACTCTTATGCAAATGCTCCTCTACCGGTCCGACCGGCTCTAAAAACTTTTCCGGTTCAACTTCAAAACCGGTTTTTAAAACATTGGTTTTGTTGGCCCAAACGACGCTCAAACAACCTTATTTAAAAAAAGAAAAAAACAACTCAAACGACCGTTTGGGTCCAAACGACCCAAAAAACCCAAACGACAATTTTTAACCTTTATACTTTACAAAACTTTAGATTTTGACATTTTTTAAAAAAACTTTCAAGTTTTACCCTTTATTTGAAAACTTGTTTCATGGTTTAACATTTACACTAACCCAGTTAAATTTCTCCGTTAGTTTTCTAATAAAGGGGGTAGTATTGTAACTTTATATTAAAACTTGTTTCATTTTTAACCTTTACACTAACTTTACAAACCATATTTGAATTTTTTTAGGGTGGTAGGTAAAAAAAGTCAACTAATTTGTTGGTTTTATTTATTTTTAATAAAACTAGTTTTATTTCTTTATATCTCTTTTTAATTTTGTTAAAATATTCTTATATGTGTAAATATTTACTTATTTTTCTCGTTTGAGAAGGTATATCAAATATGCAAAATTATTTCACATACAAGAAAGTTTTTCGTATGCCTGTAATTTCCAATTTGATCCTCTCTATGTATATGCATATATGTCGTCTATTTTATTTATTATTAATATAGAAGTTCTTAGATACAATAATATGATACTGTAATTTACAATTACAAAAATAATAAAACTAATAAAAACATAAAATAAAAGAGAAACCGGAAAAAACAAATATATAATACCTATGTATAAAATAAAGTTTCTTAAAAATTATTTTATTCTAAAATATTATTGATTAAGAATGTGGATAATTAAAGGATTTAGGGTGTATGCTTAGGGTTATATTTAAATTCATCTTCTTTCATCTCTTATTGATTGATTGAAATTAGAGGTGTATAAGCCGGTTTAATTTGACAACCAGACTAAGTTATGACCGATCTGATTCTATCAAACTTGGTCAAAATCGGTTTGATCCGAAACCGGATTTGATCATAAACCGGGTTGTGATTGAAATCCGAAATCTGTGTTGAAATGTTTGGGATCGGTTTGGTTCAAACCGTTATGGAACCGGTTTTCAATATTTAATATTTTTTATTTTTAAATACAATATAAAACCAAACAAAAATAGCTATAATTCATTTATTTTATTTAAATTTTTAAACATACAACAATAATAAACCATATATAAAATCAAATAAAATTATAGTTTAGTGAAAACCTTAATAACGATATATAGGCATGACATATTAGTCTAAAGTTACAATACTACCCTTTTTATTAGAAAATTAATAGAGAAATTTAACTATGTTAGTGTAAAATTAGTGTAAATGTTAAAACATGAAACAAGTTTTCAAATAAATGGTAAAACTTGAACGTTTTTTTTTTTAAATTATCAAAATCCAAAATTTTATAAAGTATAAAGCTTAAAAATTATAATTTAGTATATAATTATAATGACCCTTAATCAAAGGGCTATTTTCCCTAGAAAAATTAATAAAAATTAATGATTCGCCCCACCACAGTCAACGAAACCCTCCGTTTATGTTGTTCCTAAATTCTCGCAAAGGAAAACGTAGCAATAACAACTCCGACGACTTCTTCTACCAGGTAAGCAGCTTGCACATGCACTTTTGGTCCGCCGCTTTGACTCCGACCCACCATCTATCTTACATGTTCATAGGTTTTGTTTCACCCTTGCCAGATCTGATTTTATCAAAATAAAAATGTCATGCGACATACCGTTGGAAATCCAAGTGGAAATCATCAAAAGGCTTCCTGTCAAATCACTGATTCAGTTCCGATCCGTCTCGAAAGCATGGAAGTCTATGATCGATAGTTCTCGTTTTATTGCTGATCACTATCGCCAACAGACACATCCTCAACATCTATTTGTAAGTTATGAGTATGCAGATGATCATAATGACACGGAGAAGTTTGTGTCATATGTTGATGATGATACTTTCACCCAACACAAAGTTTCAGTAACTCTACCACAAACATTAATAGAATATGATATAATTGGGTGCTCTCATGGCTTGTTATGTTTGTCCGGCGGTTATCGTCATAGAGACACGGTTTTTCTCTGGAATATATCAATTAGAAAAGGTGTTGCAGTTGTTATCCCTAAAGTAGGAGATGGGATGTATAAATATGTTCTAGGTTTTGGTGTTTGTCGTGATACTATCTACCACATGAATCTGTTTACTTTGATTACAAGTATTAATCACACGTAGTTACATATGTGTTTCTTTACTGGCTTGCTATTGATAGGGTTACCACAAATGGTGGATATTTGTGTCTATAATTTGATCATTTCATTTGATATTATGAGTGAAGAATTTGGACAAGTAAATCTCCCAAGTGTTCTAGCACTTGATAAGCCAGTTAATTTGTCTATGTCTAAGCTAAGGGAGTCTCTTGTTGTGCTTCAAGGCGGTGGAGATCCGGACAATTCAACTTTTGTTGTATGGATGATGGAAGATGGTGTTCCGCAATTGTTTACAAAGATATTCAAAGTTAATGTTAACACGCCAGATGCATCAGTAAAGGGATTTAGGATGAATGGAGCACCGATAGTTGAAGTTAAGGAACATGATCGAGATTGTACACTGCTTATTGTTTATGAGTCCTATTCAAAACGCGTAGATAATCTTGGGATTGATGGAAAACAGTGTTCGTCTTCTGTATATCCCTACGTGGAAACACTACTTCTGCTTGACCAGCCGAATATGGATTGTAACGACATGTGAAAGTGGAGAGCTTTGAAGTGTACAAGCAATAATATAAGATGACCCTCAAGTTTCAAGATGATTTGGTTTCATAACTTCATGTTGGGTATGCCTGTTTACTACCTTATGTTTTAGCAACTAAATTCAAGTAATTCTAGGTCTAATATAAAGTTTCTATTTACCCTCAAGTATTTTTATTTTTTTTTTACTAAAATGTGTATCTTTCCCAAAATGAAAATCTCCATGAATTTGTGTAGTGTAATGTTGGAAACTTGGAATGGAAGGAAGAGAAGTGTATTTAGTGCTAAATGCTGAAATAGAGTAGATCATTTCTTCAACTATTACTTTTTTAACAATCATAATAACAGTATTTTTTTTAGCTCAAGTTAAATATTTTATTCGAGAGGTTTTCTTATGCCGTCCAACTTTAGAAAAACACATCATGAATTTTGTACAAAAGATGATACAACAATCTTCTTGTTGTTTTTGTGATTATGTTCATTAATCTATGATTGCAAGTTAATCATATTCACTTTCTAGCATTTAAAAGTTTATGGGTCAAACACACAATTTATGTGGAGAGTCAAATCAGTCATTCCTACCTTCCAACGGCCGTATATTCATATACGGTCCCTGTTATAAACCGATTTTGAGATAGCAACGATTGTAATCAAATCACGGTGAAGACAAGCTTACTATCGATTCAGTGATAAATTACAAGCAAAATATTAGAAAGGGGATGGGAATCACCGAATCAGAATACAGACTTGGAGATGGGAAAGAGAAGAATCACATAATCAATAATCTTTGATCCACGCTTCTTTTTTTATATTTGTGTTGTTGGATCTTTGACATATAGTTGGGTTGCTCATTTTGGGCCTGTGGACTTCGATAATTCATAACATTACCTCCCCGTTTCAAGTTCACCTTATCCTCAAGATGCAAGTCAATAAAGCGATAAGGTAGGTCGAATATGTCCTTCAAGGCAGTTGTACTACACCAAGAGTGATGAGAGTAGCAAGCAATATTGGGTGGCTTATGTCCATAAAGGGCTTCGAAGGAGGTTAGGTAAGGGTCCATAAAAGATACAGTAGCCAGGCGCCGACCCATTATCATCTCTAACATAACCATCTCATAGCTAGTAATATCAATCTTTGAGGTTATAGGAAGATTAACAAACAACCCAAGTGGCCTTATAACCTTTTCTTTCTTGTGCCCTTGGAAACTTTATATCACAAGTCTCAGTGCCATTCAATAACCTACTTGGCCCATAATCTACCATCTTTGACCTGTATGTGCAATCGAACAATATATAACGAAGCTTAACTGGACAAAGCCATTCCAACCATATTGCCGCAATGCCTCTGTAATGCTCTATTGTAAGTAAAGTGTCATCTATATATATATATATATACAAAGGATGAAAGAAACAATCTGAGGACATATGAGGCTGTGAAATGCAAGGAATTCAGAGGTGGATACTGATGCAAAACTCTTTCTTGATATAATGCCAACTTAAAGTCATCTTTAATTTGTCAGGTGAGTTGTCTCCACAAGGATTATCCTTTTATCACATCTAATGTATTGTCCTAATCTTAGTGGGTTGTTATTACTTATTATGTTTGTGATTGGACTGTTTGTCTGTATGTATTCGTTATGTTTTGGGTTATTGTAAATTTTTTAATTAAATGGACCATTTTAACCGGTCAAAAAATCTTAATAGTGATCAATGATATACAACCTATTCTTGACATCAAGCTCCAAACTAATCATGACTTCTTCATCTCTAAAACTCATAGTTTTTATATATTTTTTATCTTCATCTCATTCTCTATCTTCATCTCTTTTGATCAAATTTTCATCTTCCCTCTCCATATTTAATAATAGCCTTCCATAAAGTTTCATAAAAATCTACATATAGTCAAATTAGCTCAAACTCACAAAGTTCACTTATAAGTTATAACCAACCACCAACCCAACTCTTCTGTTAGATATAATATATAAATAAAATCCAACTTAACTAACATGTTCTAATCATTATAGCTGATAACCAAGCCACAAACAAGCCTACCAGTTGATGCTGAGACTAAGCTTCAAATGTAATTTGTGTGATCAGTTTTCAAGAAACTAAAACTTGAACAAAAACAATTGAAACTCAATCAAGTATCATATCAATATCATTCAAGAATCAAGAATCTAATTACAACTCATTTACACCAAATTCTTCATCTTCTTATACCCTATCCAAATGTGGAATCTTGAATCAACCAGACCTATTGATCAACAACAACATGTACAACGAAACATCTACGAGTTACTAAAACCAAGAATCCGAATGAACTAATCGTGGATCATCGTATGGTTGGCTCGCGTAGTATTAGTAGTATTGCAGAAAACACAATGATCCAACAAAATCTTCCTAACAACACTCCCTTCTTCGATTCGGAACCCTCTACTTTGCTTATTCCAAAGATGAAGCGTATAACTCTGGTTCCTAATCTGCTCAACCGTCCCATTTAACCACTGCGGTTCGGTCCCATTTCTCGGCCCACGAAACAGCACCCGAATCTTGTCCCAACTCACCGGATAGAACGCGACCGGGGGCAAAACGGTAAAATTGTACCCGGGTCTCCCTTGTAACCTTGAAACCACCCTTGAAACCATGTAAGGACCATTATGCCCCCACTTATTTCCATTGAATGTTAGTGAAAACTCTTCAATAAACTTGTAAAGTAAGGGATGCATTTTGTCGAACACCATAACTGCATTATTCAGCCTGCTCCAGTTTTTCGAATTGGGCGCCATGGATTGTGCTCCGATCGAGTTCTTTAGCTTCGAGAAGCTTCTCAAAACGATGACGTCAGCATCGATGTAAACGCCGCCGTATTTATACAACAAACAAAGTCGAAGAAGATTCGACATATTTTGACCTAATGGGATCGCACCTGTGTGGATTTGGCCTCTGATTAGCCTCGAAAACCAAGATTCCGCCATCGTGTTCTTGAACAGGTAACTGAAATCAGGCGAAATTGATGTGACTCGAAACCCCTTTTCGACGAACGGTTGAAGAATCTGCCGCCCTTTGACCGAATCGAGGGAGTTCGATACGATTAGAAGACAGGCGTTTGGGTGAGATTTGAATACGGATTCGATGGAGTAAATTGAGCGTTGGTTAAACGACGTCGTGGAAGATATCCACGTCATGAAGAAACGACCCTTGCAAGAAGAGGTGTCGTTTTTCCTGGAGAAGAATTCGCTCACTCTCGCCGGAAAATCCTCTCCCCGGCGGCCGCGAGAAGATCCTAATCCGGCGAGCATCTTCTTCAGAAGCTTCTTGTTTCTGTTATCCGATAAGTTCTCGGATTCAATTTCGAAACTGAGAGATTTACGCAAATGTGGGAGATATGCGTTTGGATTCACGAAATTGGTTGGGTCTCCGGCGGCGGCGGCGTGCACCGGGAGGGACGAAGATGATGCGGAGATGAGGTGTCGTGACGGTCGGGATAGTTTTCCCGGCGAGCGGGCGGCGGGGCGGAGGGCGGGAAGGTTGACGGAGAAGATTGAAACGCCGTTGAAAGAGAGCAAGAAGAGGAAAACGAGTGAGATGAAAGCGAAGAGGGATCTGTTCTTGGTGATGGTGTTGAATTCCGTTGAAGCTTGATTCATGATTGTATGAATCTTGAGCTTGATCATGGTGGTGCTTCAATGGCGATGGCGGCAAAGTTTTTGAACTCTGGTTTGTTTGTTGAAAGAGAAGTCAAAGAGGGAGTTTGACGGTGGTGTAACGACGTGAAAGAATGGGGGGTTTGTATTTATAGTAGGTGAGATGAAGGAGGTTCTATGGAAAATTAAAATTTTATTATTATTTGCATTTAGCTATTTATAGAAAATATACTTTTTTTTACAATGAATAAATATCATATTCAGTCTTATAACAAGAAGAGTTGTTTTAAATAGAATAATTATCATTATTCTATTAGAAAAAATGGACACTATTAATCTCAACTATTCGATATTGCACAAAATAATCCTACTTATTTTTTTGGACAATATTAGTCTTATAAATCGACATTGTTTTTTCCAATAAACCTTCGTCTATTTTTTTAACCTCCGTTAAGATGATTTGATGTGGACGACTACGTGGCTTCTTTCTTGCCTCGTCACCTGCTGATTTGGACCAGACCATTAAAAAAAACCCTAAGTCATCAATCATTCATTTAGTTAAACAATTG
Organism: Deinandra increscens subsp. villosa; assembly: GCA_039602395.1. Classification (NCBI taxonomy): domain Eukaryota; kingdom Viridiplantae; phylum Streptophyta; class Magnoliopsida; order Asterales; family Asteraceae; genus Deinandra; species Deinandra increscens. The sequence continues at coordinate 23,258 of JBCNJP010001261.1, read as the reverse complement.
TGACAGTTTACACGAACCCTATTTCACTCCCGACGCCCAAAATCGACGCAATGATTGATCGATTTTACTTCAACCTACACTATGCCAGTGAAATCAAGTACAAACCGGACCTATGGTATTGCGGAGGACTGTCAGTTAGGATATCGATTGTTGCAGACAAGATGTCTTTCTTTGAGCTTTGTGACTATGCTGAGAACTGAGAAGTATGGCAAATACCAAAAAGGTTGTTTTTCTCTCCATTGGGTTGTTCCAGGTATGTGTTTTGATGGTGGGTTATTGCCGTTAAACAATGATAATGATGTTGCTAGTTTGATAGACATTTTAGGGGATGAATTTGATGGTGTAGTCAATTTGTATGTGAACCCCAAAACACCTGAATCAGGTGAGCCCATAACCCAAGGAACAGTAGTTCCAGCCCATTCAACCCAAAAAGCCCAACCCAACAGTGAAGCCCATTCAAGCCCAAGTTATAACACCCCAATGTTTGTTTATTATAGCGAAAGACTTGCGTGGCAGTGATTTATTATTTAACCCATCGCTTTAGTAGTGTTAATAAGTGAAACATAATTTATATTAAAATACTTTTCATTACAAAATTGGGATATACTAATTGTCCCCTAAGCGTCTATCACCCCATACTTAGGTCCCCATTACACTTCACCACCAGTAAAACGTAATATAGACTCGATAGCACGTCACGTAGTCATCATTGTACCACCAAATCCATATCTCCATGCATCCCATTAGTTACCTGAAAAATAGTTTAAAACCACAAAGTCAACACTAGGTTAGTGAGTCCACTAACAAAAATGATTGGTTTCCACTTTATCATTTAATCCCACTTATTCAATTCATGAATCAAGAGAGTGAATCCAAATGGAGAATATTTCTGGTTCGTAAACTAGCTAGGTTTACGATGCACAAACTAATCGTAAGCTCTAAATCAAAACTAGACCCATATTCGATCGTATTTTCTCACCATGTTTCGCGACCAGAACGACTGATCAGTGAGTACGGGTGGTCAACCCCAGTAGATCTACCAATACATCTCTCGCTATATTAATGATCTGGAAGGCATTGTTCTAAATTATCCAAATTCCAAATTCATCATTCAGTATAGGCCTAGCTCATCTTTTCTATAAGCGTGCGCCGACACTTACGCTTAATTTCGTACCCACAATATTCTCAATCAATCATTTATTTCAAAATGCATATTCATGAATAATAAGCCCAAAACATTTAACAAAATATATCAATTCAATTTAGGGCATTAGTTAGTGAAACTCAAATTTGCTTTTTAGTGCGTATGTGCTTCTATTTGAAAAGGTTTCGGGTACCTTGGTCCTAATTTCCATTAATATCAGATTAGTTATGAGGTTATACTTAACCAATGGGGCAATTTCTGAATTTTTGGAATATTCGGGCAAAATGACGATGTTGCCCCTTTTTCGATTAATCTCGTCAAATAAGGCGAAAGAAATTAATCTTTGCCCATGAAATTTTATTTAAAGCCCATTTAGTGCTATTAAACTTACTTAATATTATTACAAACTTTATATAACTCATTTTATAATTTTTCTTCATTTTCTTGCCAAATTACTTGTTTTTACGACTTTTCGGTGACGGATTTTATCCAGATTTTCTCCAATACTTAAGTTTCCAATTCCACATCATTTTTATATGTTTCCTAAAAATTACTAGTCTGTTCCAAGTCTTTTAGCTACTGATCTCAATTATTATTATTTTTATATCTTATACCTTATTTTTACTAATTTACACGTTTTAATGCATAATTTTATCGTTTTAAGGGTTCGGGTGCCATTTTCACCTAAGTTTTTAATTATTCTTACTTATATTAGTTGTCTACTGTCCAAAATAGGTCCTCAAATTATTTCATATTATTTCACCAATTTATTCTATTTTTAAGCATTTTTTAACCATTTTTAATCACATAATTCCATTTTAATTATTAAATATAATCCAAAAATTCTAAAATATTTTTCTAGCCATTTTCTACTGATTACCAACCTTATGCTACTGATTTAACTTGAATTTTCGGTTTTTTTTTACCTATTTTTACTTTTTATCCCATTTTAATGCATTAAATATACTAAAAGTTCAATTTAATACATACCCACACATGGGGGTTCATTTACTCCAAGTTTTTAATACTAGATTTTGCTACCTTTTGACATAAATATTCTGACCTCAAATTAATTTTTATAATTTTTATCTATTTTATATAATACTTATACATTTAAGTTAACAATTTATAAATATTACATAATTAGCGTGTACCGCTCGTGATTTCCCATGACCGACCGTTTTAAGGCGGGATTACTATGAGAAATAATCACGGGGTTTCATCTTAGTGACAATCGTTACCGACCGTGTAGGTGTCATTGACGACCATGAGGCGGGTTTACTACAATTGTAACACCAAGTCTTGTTTTATTTAACATTTTTATTCCAAGTTCAAGTATATATATATATATATATATATATATATATATATATATATAGGGGAGGGATATAATAAAAACCTCTCCGAGTTTGGAAAACCGTGAAAACTAAGCTAAAAAATTCGATTTTTGTTCCGATTTTTTTATGGTGATTCTCTAAGTTAAAAAGACACCCTTTATGCAAAAAAAAAAACGCCTACTAAATTTTTAAAAAAAATTATTTTATAACCGAGGTTACATATGTAACAGGGTACTGTTACATATGTAACCTCGGTTATAAAATAATTTTTTTTAAAAAATTTACTAGGCGTTTTTTTTTTGTTTTTTTTTTGCATAAAGGGGGTCTTTTTAACTTAGATAATCACCATAAAAAAATCGGAACAAAAATCGATTTTTTTAGCTTGGTTTTCACGGTTTTCCAAACTCGGAGAGGTTTTCATTTTATCCTTCCTCTATATATATATATATATATATTTATTTATTTATTTATTTATAATTTTCGAATTTTTATTTAAAATCCAAGGGTTTCATACCCTAATATCATGTATATACACATCATCAACATAATACTAAGATCAAATACTAGCAAATCATAATCATAAACACATACGAATCCATATAAAATCACATCAAATCATGATTTTTATCCATGCATGTGTCATCAAGTTAACTAGTTTTCATTTTCAATCAAGAACTTTGTGTTTTACTTTAAAACTTCCATGTAATCTTTCTCAAGAACCTTGTTTTAAGCCTAGATAATACATGCATGTGGGTTTCTTGATGATCAAACCCTAACCCTAAGCTTAATACCCACTTACACACACTCACACAAATTCACGAAATTTAGTGTGTGTGTGTGGGTTTTTCACACAAATCATGGAGTATTCAAGCTTGAACCATCCAAATCCACCATAACTTATCAAAATATTGATGTTGGTTCTTGGATTTGGAGGTGGGTTTCGAACTTTTGAAGAAACTAGATGAAGTTTCATGTACCTTTTAGCTAGAGAGAGAGAGTAGAAGTTTCTTGGTGTTCTTGAACTTGAAAGAGTGTAGAAGAAGCTTTGATTTGTGTGTGTGTGTTAGTGAGAGAGAGTGAAATGAGAAGAATGAGAGGTGGGGGGGGGGGTGTTCGGCCGTAAATAGAGGGAGATGGAGGAGACTTGAACCCAAGACCTCCCATTTATAATGTCTTTAGGTACCCCCCCCCCCCCCTAGCCAATTGGGATATAGATCATTAATAATCGAACAAACTTCTCCACATTTTAGTGAAGGGTTCTACTGGTATGATGGAGTTGAGGAATGCAGGTCGCTCTCGATTGACGAATGCGATGACTGGGGTGAAAAGAAATAGATATTTAAAGGAGTTGGTCTCGGGTAGGTTGGAGGAGTCAAAAATCAAGGCCAGATCTAGGTGGTGCATTGAAGGTGATGCCAACCCGACTTTTATCCACGGTTTTATCAACCAGAACCAGTCTACTGGGAGAATTAAAGGGTTGTTTTGTGTGGACGATGGGTTTCAGAGCCAGTATTTGGAGGTATTTTAAGGACTGGTTCAGCTCGATCCCGGGGGAGAGACCTTCTATGAGATGCGAGGGGATTATGTGACAACCCGTATATTCCAGATTAACTTTAATATTATATTAACGTGCAATTATCTGATTATCTATGTGCATTAGGCTTAATTTATTTAAATTAGGTGAATTTACGTGCGAACATAGACAAATAGATCCGACAACATTTACCCGTAATGGAAATCGACTTATAGTTCTGTGTTTATTCAAGCTAGAACTTCAATAATAAAAATATAAAAATATTCATTTTATATTTTTATAACATTACGCTACGTCGTAACGTATTCAAAACAAGTCGTTTATTCAAACGACGAGTTCATTCCAAAAACAAAGTTCTATATTCATAAAACTCAGTCATTTAATTCAAACATTATTTCACCACGACAAAAATAATCTTAACATTCGTTTAGATTCAAACGTCAAATTCAAAACTACTACGTTGTGTCCGACGTAATCCAAACATAACATTCATTCAAACGATAATTCATTTCAAACAATAATTAGTTTTATTCCTAAAAACTATTTCAAAAAGTCCGAACATTATTTTCATCTAAAAACACAAAACATTGTCACCAAAATTCCAAACAATAAACGCCCATGTCGAGCGAAGTTTTTATTTCGAAACTTTAGTACATCATTGTGCATAATCAACACAACAAACAATCAAGACATGTGACATTCCCGTTCATTCAAAATTAAACCCGACACTTATTTATTTTATCGATTTATATGAATATATAAATCATCCGTTCTCGAGCCAAAAACCGACTTTTCACTCGTTTATCCTTTTGACTCGAAAGAAGTGTCGTTGGGCTCGTTGGATCGACCCGGACTCAACCCGACCTGACCCGAAAACCGGTTCAGCCCAGTGAGCCCAATAGGCCTACCGGCCCAACTTCCTTCTCTTTCCTTTCTTTCTTTTTCCTCGGCCCGATTTCCGGCCCACTTCCTTCTCTTGGCCCGCCGGCCCGTTTCCTCTTCTTTCTCGGTTTGGGCCGAAGCCCAACACTCTTTCTCTCCTTCTTTTGGGCCGCCGGTCGAACCTGACATTTTTCTTTCTTTCTCGGTTTCGAACCCGAGACCCCTTCTTATTCTTCCTCTTTCTCTTTTCTTTCTCACGGTTCTTTCTTCTTGTCCAATTTCAACCAAACTAATCTCCTAACTAGTAGGATGTAAACTCCTATGAGCACATGTCTAAACCATTGTGTCATCTAGATATTAGACAAGTTTGTTGGTTAAGTACACAACCAACATAAGATCCATTGGGTAATCTCTTTAAACACCCACACATGAGACAACTTTGTCTCACCTAGCCACTTTCTTGTCATTCCTTGTCCCCTCTTCTAGCCCAACATCGATCCACCACCTTGCCTCCCTAACCGGCTCTAGCCACCCTTGAGCCACCTAGTTGTGGTCTTGATTTCAAGCAAGATTGTCTCCCAAAGTACACAACCAAACTAAGAACCATTGGACATTACCATTGACCACTTACACACCCAACATTTTTGTCTCCTTAGCCACCACAATGTCCCCTTGTCCCTCCCTCTTGTGTGATCGGTTTTGAGAGACAAACAAGCCACCAACATTCTTGTCTTTCAAGCCACAACATGTCTAAAGAGCCACACTTTACTCCCTTGTCCCCTCCTTCCTTGTGACCGGTTTTAGGAGCAAAGCACAACACCACCACCCTATAAATTGGGGACTTGATTCACACTTCCAAACCTTCACAACCCTTCTCCATTTTCGGTTCACTCACATCAACCGAATCCTCCATCTCTCTCGGCTCTCTTAACCGCCAACCATCACCATACACTTAAACACTTAGCCACTTAGTCACTTTCAAGATCAAACACCCTCTCACACTCTCTCTTGCTCTCGGTCACGAGTAAAGCCACCACCGCCACCATCGATCATCACCAATCTCCTCTCCTTTCAAGTCCACCACTCTTAGTTACTTGAGGTAATCCATCAACACACTTCATTTCTTTGATTCTTATTCAAGTTCCTTCATTTAAACAAACATTCTAATCTCTTGTTCTTGACAAATCCATGGTGATCTTTCCATTCTTTCATCATCATTCCACCTAAAAGTCAAGATCAAGGTTGGGTTTGGAGCATAACCGGAAGCTTTGTTCAACAACCCATTATCGTCATTACCGATCCGGATAACTCTAAGTGAGGAAACTTACTTATTTTTCTTTAAATCTCTCATATTTAAATGTCACATGTCATGTTCAAGATAAGTCTTGATTTGGTTGTTGTATGACTTGCTAGCAAACATGTATGTTAGTATGGTTATGTGCTCATGATGGAAACTAGTTCATGTTAAGTTTGGTTATTTGACAAAAATATATAAATAACTTGTATGCTTGTTAAAAAGAGCCACTTTAATGACCAAGTTTGGACAACTACTAATTCTTGTAGTTAAAAATAATTTGGAACACTTAACTTGGTGTAAAATGGGTATATATAATGTCAAAAATCGGATTTCATGAAAAATATAAGTTTTGTAAAAACTGGACAGAGATGACACACTTTCTGCGTGTCATAAATCTGCTGTCATCTGGGAATAACATGAAGTATGAACACTGAACAGAGATGACACACATTTTCTGCGTGTCATAAAACTGATGTCACTTAGAAAAATATACATTTTGTCCATATTTTTCAAACACTTATATTTTGACTCCAAAACCAAAACTAAAGTTACTAAAGGATGATTTTGAGCCTATAAAAGTGTTTATCAAAGATTCAACCATGAAACTCTAAAGAAATGTAAACATGGAATTTCTTGTGATAAAAATACCATTTATTTTCACGAAGAATGGAGTATAAAGCCTTGTGACAAACTTGTGACCACTTATGACTTGTAACATATGATTTAGGGCTGCCAAGATTATTTTCTAAACTTACAAAGTGATTCGGGAAGTCAAACACTTGAAAACGGAACAATCAGATACCGTAATACGACTTTGCAACGGAAAATATAACTTATTTTTTAACAAGAATTGAATCTGGTCCAGAACATTAAATATGCTTATTTTGACATGTAAAAATGTTTCCTAAAGTTCAGATATGGAAAAACATGTTTTAGAAGTGAACCGGGCCAAAACTGTAACTTTCGATAACGCGAAAATGTCAATTTTTACAAGTTAAACTTCCACCGGCACACTTGGCAACTTAAGACCCTAAACCACATTAAAACAAGCATGTTAACAAATCTCAATTGTTAAGGAAACTTAAGAAGTCATAAACAAGTCGAATCGGTCAAACCGGTGAAACCGGCTAACTACCGGACGAACCGATACTTAATTTACCAAAATATAACTTCATATAATTTTGAAAACATTTCTTCATACTAATGGGTATACTTTCAAGTGTCAAAATTCTTTCGTAAAACGCGACATATACCGTGTATTAACGCGTGGTATAATACGCGAGTTCAAACATTAATAAATGAAGGATTTTATTTATTAATCAAAAGGGTTCAAAACCTTACAAATATTTAGCAAATTAAATATTTATATTTTCGTGACGATTAATGAAAAATAATCCATATTATTCAATATTTATTTTTCAAACGCGAAAATCTAATTATTATTTATTTATTCAAATAAATAATAAATTCCATCAAATTCAATATTATTTATTAGTCAATAAATAATGTCCTAGGATTTCCATCACTGTCATCGGGTAATAACAGTCGAGACTTAACCTTGAACATTGGGTGACGTATTCACTAACCCATATAGCCAGACCCCTAAGATGTCTTAATATTACATTGTAGACGCTTGCTAGGCTACTTCATTCAATTCATATCTGTCAGACCATCTTCATATCAAGTGAGTTTCACGGCCCCTTTTACTTATTTCTGTTTTCTAAACTATGGGGGAGAATTCAATGAATGCCAATTCAAATTTCATTTTGTCTAATATTATGATTTCTGTAAGACGTACTGATTGCATGTTCTTTTCATAAACCCCAATCTGTGTATTCATGTTGATTCATGTTATATGCCTAAGTCCCACTATTAATTGAATTCAATTAGTTCATTCGAAACGATAGCTTGTGAATAGATCTATTTGGGTTGACGACCCTGCCCCGACTTGGTCGCTCCAGTCCTGACTCCACGGAAATAGTCAAGGGGTACATTAGTTATTCCGGTCATTCGGTGTACATGGGGTTGGACACCAGGAGTGGGTAAACAGTTAGTTTTGAATTCAAGGTTCATGCTTAATCTTTACAACATCAGAATCAACAAAAATAATATTATGATGGCCAAACATTTCAAACATCGTTTCAAACATTGATTCAAACACTGTTCAAACATTTTCATGTGTCATCAAACCTGTGAACTCACCAACAATTCTGTTGACTTTTTAAATTTCTTGAATTCTCAGGTGATTAAGGATGAAATTCAATGTCTTTCTACATAGATCCTGCTTGTCTCATATCATGGTCTGCTTGCCGTGTGTTCATGCATTTCACTTGGGAGATTTAGTCACATTACACCTTAGGGTTGTCATGATTTAAAATCTCATATCATTGTCTTTTGAAACTTAACATGTACTTCCACTACTATTTTCCGCTGCCACTGTTTTAAATATTTAAATAAATGTTTAAGAATTATGTTTTTGAAAGACAAATGACTTTTCTAAATATTCACTTAGATGTCAATCATTCATAACCATGACCATGATGCCAAATCAGTCACATGCCCACATTCAGCCATTCTCGGGGTGTGACAGACGTGGTATCAGAGCCATGGTTATAGTGAATTAGGATGCATCGGTCTGCACCTAGTCTATAACATAAGCTCTGCATCATTCATTTGTGTGTGTGCATTCATGCATTGCCTTGTATGTGTGCTAACTTGCAAACTGTTATGCTTTACTATCTAAGATAATTGCCTAATATATTATTACATGTTATTGTTATAACTTGGAATCGTCACATCATGGCAAACAAGGAGATTATCGTGATACCATCGGACTCTGAGCCAGAGCCCAATTACGCACTATCTTCATCTGACTACGTACCTGGTTCACCGGAGTATACACCGTCAACTCCTGTCCCAGAGACCGCACCAGTTCAGGAGCACTCACCTCGTCTACCTTCGCCCAGAAGCATGTAGGATCATATCACGTCTGACGACAAGATCAATGATGACCCCATCGAGCCTGCTCCTGCTACATTCTTCCCTCTTCTCGCTATTATGTCTGTTCTTGACCCCATTGTTTCCATTCCTAACATTCCTGAGCCTATTCCGTCTGTCCATTTCGTTGACCGTTCTTCTTCTGACCCCGCACCGTCGCACCGTTCGTACAAGTAGGCCCTAGGCTTAAGTTCACACCAAGGACGTCTGCTATTCATTGTCATCCCGTGACTTCAACCCCTGTTGACGAGCCTACCCCAAAAGGGCAATGGATTTCAAATCCACCAGTTGTTCCTTCCATTCACGAGGTCGGAGAGTCCTTCGCCTCTGTTACTGCTCGCACTTCCACTATTCTAGATGTCATTCCCGTTCTTCTGCCTGATCTTGTTTCGATTCAGTCTCGTTTGACCGATCACTATGACGCCATTCGTCGTGTGATTTCCGAACTTCGTTCCCTGCTGGCATATGATACTATGCAGACTCTCGAGTCACGACTCTCTGCGATCGAGGATCAACCTACTACCGATGGCTATGCTATGGATTCGTTGCACGTCAACATGACTGATGTCTTCCGTGATGTCACTACCTCTATGCTAACGATGGAGTCTTTTGAGAAACGTATGCTAGCTGTGGAGGAGACCATTCTGCTGTTCACCGTTGAACAATCGAGCTCACTCACCTCCAACTGTCCCTTTGAACGCTGCAAATCGGGGTTCTAGTCGCCCAGCGCATCGCTGATGCTATAGCCGCTAATGAAGCTGCCCGTACCGCTGGAGGACACCACGAGGGTTCTCCTAGTGGTAAGATTTCCCCCGATAAATGTTGAAAACCCAAGAAAATGATTACTAAGAATTGTTTTCAAGGTTACGTCTAACATTTCAGGTGCCCGAAAATGTACTACAAGGACTTTATGAACTGTAAGTCTATCAACTTCAAGGGTACTGAGGGTGCCATAGACCTTATTCATGGTTTATAAGGACTAAATATGTTTATCGCGTCAGCATTTGCCCTGATCATTCCAATGCTAAATTTTCCGCTTGCACGTTCATGAACATTGCTCTCACATGGTGGAATTCACATGCTAGATCTGTTGGAACTGATCTAACATTGCTAGCTACACTAAGCGTTTCATGAACTCGCTCATCCCTATCTTACAATGGTGATACCATTGTACAAGAAAATTTGCGCATTAGTTCTCCCAATATTCAAACGGATGTGATGTCTTCCGAGCAAATCACTCTGCAAAGCGCCGTCTATCTGGCACATAGTCTGACCTACCAGGCTACACGCCAAGGTGCATCCTTTGCTAGGAAGACCTCCGAGTCAAAACTTATTGTTGATGTTTGTTCTCCTTCTTCTTCTTCTGGAAAGAAATTCGACTATAAACGAAAGCGCGATCATCATGTCAAGGAGAATTCTGAGAAGCGACCAGAGAAGCAACCCGAAAAAGCCCTTGAACCAATTAAGACTTTTGTTGCCTTTGCTTCTGTTCAAGAAACAAAGAAGTCTGTCTTGGATTCTAAAGTTGAGTCTGCCTTTCAATAGTTAAAGCAGAAGTTACGTAATGCACCAATTCTGTCTCTTGCCTGAAGGAATGAATGATTTCGTGGTATACTGCGACGCATCCCACCAAGACTTAGGATGTGTGCTTATGCAATGAGATAAAGTTATCGTCTATGTCTCCCGTCAATTGAAACCTCATAAAAACAAATTACTCGACTCACAATCTCGAACTCGGAGCTGTTATTTTTGCTCTAAAGATTTGGAAACATTACCTTTATGGTACAAAGTGTAAGATATACTTTGACCGCGAAAGTCTTCAGCACATATTCAATTAAAAAGAGCTTAGCATGAGTCAACGTCGTTGGGTAGAACTACACAACGATCATGATTGTGAAATCCATTACCATCCTGTTAAAGCTAATGTAGTCGCCGACACATTTAGCAGGAAAGATCGAGTTAAACCTCTTCGCGTTCGTGCCCTTAGATTAACCATCCAAATCTAACCTCACCTTCCTTAGTCAAAAAGCCTGACGTTGCATTCTACTCTAAGGACAGACTCTGGATGCCACATTTCGGTTCTGTAAAGAAATTGGTCCTAGATGAAGCCCATAGGTCTAGGTATTCTATTCATCCCGGTCCTGGTACGAGGGATTATGGTTTGAAAGAGTTGTATTGGTGGCCTAACACGAAGGTTGAAATTACCACATACGTTGGTAAGTGACTGACTTGCGCAAAGGTCAAAGCTTAATACTAAAAGCCCTCTGGTTTACTCATTCAACCTAAAACCCCATAATGGAAATGGGAAGAAATCTTCATGGATTTCATTCCCAATTTGCCAAGGACCCAATTCAAATATAATGCGATGTGGATAATCGTAGACCACTTGACTAAGTCTGCTCACTTCCTACATATCCAGGAATTCTGTACCACCGAGCAACTTGCCAAAATCTACATGAAAGAAATGGTATCTCGCCACGGAGTACCTGTTTCTATCATCTCTGATTGAGATATTCGTTTTACCGCTAGATTTTGGAAATCTCTTCAGAAAGCTTTGGGTACTCGTATCGACATGAGTACCACCTATCATCCACCAACGTATAGACAAAGCGAGAGAATGATTCAAACCCTTTAGGACAAGTTTTGTGCCTGTGTGATTGATTTTGGTAATGGCTTGGATGACTATCTACCTTTAGCTGAGCTTTCATATAGCAACAACTATCACACAAAAATTCAAAGCCACTTTCCTGTCACTAATGTGATTTGGAACTTTCGAGATGCTAGTAAAAATCCGACCGATAGCTAATCGGCCTACGCTATCTCATGAGCGTAACAGTGTCCCCGACACATTCCATGTTCCGACAAGAGCTGAAAACTCAGAATAGGTGAAACCTAGGCTGATCATGTGAGACAAATCACAATTGTGGGTGCACACATAATTGTAATCTGAACTGCATGAAAATCCTGGTGGAACTTATTGCCTGAGTGATTATGCCTAGCCTAGAACTTCTAATTCAGAATCCTATACATCTGAATGACTAACGCTCATCTTCATAAAAGAATCATCGTTAATGGCCTATCAACTCCACTTCATACGTATACCCGTGGAAATCCTCGGATCACGTGATCCTTGAAAGGTGTTATTCGCTTCCAGAAAGTCGCACCATGGAAAGGTGCTATTCTTTTCAGAAAGAGTGATAAGTCAAACTCTCACTACATTGGTCCCTTTGAAATCATTGAACAGATTGGACTAGTAGCTTAACATCTTCAGTTGTCGTCTGAACTTAGAAAAGTTCACGATGCATTTCATGTCAGCAACTTGAAAAAGTAATTGCCTGACAAATCTGCTAACATTCCTATGGACGAGATTGAGATAGACGATCGTCTTCATTTTATCGAGGCTCCTACTGAAATCTGCGACCGTGAGGTTAAGCGATTAAAGCAACATCGGAAATCCTATTGTGAAAGTTCATTAGACTCACGTCGAAGTCCTGAATACACATGGGAACGCGAAGATAAAACGCGTAAAAGGGTGTCCGCGTGTCTTTGCCAATGATGCCAACTCCGGTGTTCAAGACTAAATTTCGGGACGAAATTTCTCTAACCGGGGGAGTATGTGACAACCCGTATATTCCAGATTAACTTTAATATTATATTAACGTGCAATTATCTGATTATCTATGTGCATTAGGCTTAATTTATTTAAATTAGGTGAATTTACGTGCGAACATAGACAAATAGATCCGACAACATTTACCCGTAATGGAAATCGACTTATAGTTCTGTGTTTATTCAAGCTAGAACTTCAATAATAAAAATATAAAAATATTCATTTTATATTTTCATAACATTACGCTACGTCGTAACGTATTCAAAACAAGTCGTTTATTCAAACGACGAGTTCATTCCAAAAACAAAGTTCTATATTCATAAAACTCAGTCATTTTATTCAAACATTATTTCACCACGACAAAAATAATCTTAACATTCGTTTAGATTCAAACGTCAAATTCAAAACTACTACGTTGTGTCCGACGTAATCCAAACATAACATTCATTCAAATGATAATTCATTTCAAACAATAATTAGTTTTATTCCTAAAAACTATTTTAAAAAGTCCGAACATTATTTTCATCTAAAAACACAAAACATTGTCACCAAAATTCCAAACAATAAACGCCCATGTCGAGCGAAGTTTTTATTTCGAAACTTTAGTACATCATTGTGCATAATCAACACAACAAACAATCAAGACATGTGACATTCCCGTTCATTCAAAATTAAACCCGACACTTATTTATTTTATCGATTTATATGAATATATAAATCATCCGTTCTCGAGCCAAAAACCGACTTTTCACTCGTTTATCCTTTTGACTCGAACGAAGTGTCGTTGGACTCGTTGGATCGACCCGGACTCAACCCGACCCGACCCGAGAACCGGTTCAGCCCAGTGAGCCCAATGGGCCTACCGGCCCAACTTCATTCTCTTTCCTTTCTTTCTTTTTCCTCGGCCCGATTTCCGGCCCACTTCCTTCTCTCGGCCCGCCGGCCCGTTTCCTCTTCTTTCTCGGTTTGGGCCGAAGCCCAACACTCTTTCTCTCCTTCTTTTGGGCCGCCGTTCGAACCCGACATTTTTCTTTCTTTCTCGGTTTCGAACCCGAGACCCCTTCTTATTCTTCCTCTTTCTCTTTTCTTTCTCACGGTTCTTTCTTCTTGTCCAATTTCAACCAAACTAATCTCCTAACTAGTAGGATGTAAACTCCTATGAGCACATGTCTAAACCATTGTGTCATCTAGATATTAGACAAGTTTGTTGGTTAAGTACACAACCAACATAAGATCCATTGGGTAATCTCTTTAAACACCCACACATGAGACAACTTTGTCTCACCTAGCCACTTTCTTGTCATTCCTTGTCCCCTCTTCTAGCCCAACATCGAGCCACCACCTTGCCTCCCTAACCGGCTCTAGCCACCCTTGAGCCACCTAGTTGTGGTCTTGATTTCAAGCAAGATTGTCTCCCAAAGTACACAACCAAACTAAGAACCATTGGACATTACCATTGACCACTTACACACCCAACATTTTTGTCTCCTTAGCCACCACAATGTCCCCTTGTCCCTCCCTCTTGTGTGATCGGTTTTGAGAGACAAACAAGCCACCAACATTCTTGTCTTTCAAGCCACAACATGTCTAAAGAGCCACACTTTACTCCCTTGTCCCCTCCTTCCTTGTGACCGGTTTTAGGAGCAAAGCACAACACCACCACCCTATAAATTGGGGACTTGATTCACACTTCCAAACCTTCACAACCCTTCTCCATTTTCGGTTCACTCACATCAACCGAATCCTCCATCTCTCTCGGCTCTCTTAACCGCCAACCATCACCATACACTTAAACACTTAGCCACTTAGTCACTTTCAAGATCAAACACCCTCTCACACTCTCTCTTGCTCTCGGTCACGAGTAAAGCCACCACCGCCACCATCGATCATCACCAATCTCCTCTCCTTTCAAGTCCACCACTCTTAGTTACTTGAGGTAATCCATCAACACACTTCATATCTTTGATTCTTATTCAAGTTCCTTCATTTAAACAAATATTCTAATCTCTTGTTCTTGACAAATCCATGGTGATCTTTCCATTCTTTCATCATCATTCCACCTATAAGTCAAGATCAAGGTTGGGTTTGGAGCATAACCGGAAGCTTTGTTCAACAACCCATTATCGTCATTACCGATCCGGATAACTCTAAGTGAGGAAACTTACTTATTTTTCTTTAAATCTCTCATATTTAAATGTCACATGTCATGTTCAAGAATAAGTCTTGATTTGGTTGTTGTATGACTTGCTAGCAAACATGTATGTTAGTATGGTTATGTGCTCATGATGGAAACTAGTTCATGTTAAGTTTGGTTATTTGACAAAAATATATAAATAACTTGTATGCTTGTTAAAAAGAGCCACTTTAATGACCAAGTTTGGACAACTACTAATTCTTGTATGTTAAAAATAATTTGGAACACTTAACTTGGTGTAAAATGGGTATACATAATGTCAAAAATCGGATTTCATGAAAAATATAAGTTTTGTAAAAACTGGACAGAGATGACACACTTTCTGCGTGTCATAAATCTGCTGTCATCTGGGAATTACATGAAGTATGAACACTGAACAGAGATGACACACATTTTCTGAGTGTCATAAAACTGCTGTCACTTAGAAAAATATACATTTTTTTCCATATTTTTCAAACACTTATATTTTGACTCCAAAACCAAAACTAAAGTTACTAAAGGATGATTTTGAGCCTATAAAAGTGTTTATCAAAGATTCAAC
This sequence comes from Deinandra increscens subsp. villosa, assembly GCA_039602395.1. NCBI lineage: Eukaryota > Viridiplantae > Streptophyta > Magnoliopsida > Asterales > Asteraceae > Deinandra > Deinandra increscens. Next base: position 7,722 of record JBCNJP010001261.1, on the reverse strand, counting down.
CATGAAACTCTAAAGAAATGTAAACATGGAATTTCTTGTGATAAAAATACCATTTATTTTCACGGAGAATGGAGTATAAAGCCTTGTGACAAACTTGTGACCACTTAGGACTTGTAACATATGATTTAGGGCTGCCAAGATTATTTTCTGAACTTACAAAGTGATTCGGGAAGTCAAACACTTGAAAACGGAACAATCGGATACCGTAATACTACTTTGCAACGGAAAATATAACCTTGGTGTACTCGATGAGTAGGATGGGATAATGCAGGTTGATAGCACAATTAGCTATCGATAACAAGAAGTTCGCGCTCGATGGGTGCAAATCGAGTTTCCAGATAAAGCTTGGTATTGTTACTGCGATTGAAGTACAATGTCGTCTTATCATCAATGGTGTTAACTAGTAGAAACACTAACCAAAAGTGTAACACCTTTCGGTTCAAAGCTTAGAAGCTTATCCAGGACATAAAGGATTACAAAGCACAAGAATCAGAAATTGCCAGTTGCTAAATCATGAAAGGTTGAATTATGCAAACAAAAATCGATAGTTCAGGCTCAGGAGATCAGTCGGAATAGTCCTTACGTTAAAAATGGGAGTCATTAGTTTGAAAGTCAGGAAGGATTCTCACTAACATTAGCCCCATTAGAGATAAATATGCTTGCGGTGTGGTAGGCAGTTTATACAACCGTGTCGATGTTGCTGGCAACAAGATTTGGTTCACACAAGAAAGTCAGGAAATATGAATATTCAGAGGCAAAGTTCACAAGAGTTTTTAGCCAAGAAATATGCTCCAATGCGCGCGGTATATGCTTGACCTAATTCGATTATCCGATGTTGTCTGGGTCTTCGTCCGGTAAATTTATATACAAGTTTTCTCACAATCATAAAGCTTCAGGGATTGATTTGATACGTAAAGTCGCAAAGGTAGAATTATGATTCAAGATAAGTTCAAACCAGTCGAAGATTTCATCGAGAGTGTTCGCAGTTACAAAAGACTTGTCATTTAAATACACGAGTTAAACGGTGCCCCTTCCGGACTAACATTAGTAATAGGTGTCAAAGGGTTCACGAATGGTTTAGAATCCATATATATAAGAGATGATATCATGCGCGGTAGCGTTTCAAAGATAGATGACTTTGATCATTCGGTTGAGTTCAACATTCAATATCACGAGGAAAAAAAAATACAGTAATTTGGTCCCAATACGACCATTGGCTTGCCTAGTAGGATTCTCCAGGATTTCCATATACTGCAAATTACATTTACGTGTGCACCCGTAACTGTGATTTACTTTATATAATCACCCTAGTTCCTCTTACTTTAGCTACCAAGTATGGTGTGGTCACTAACCCATGGTTATCTTGACCAGAATTTGTTAATGAGACAAGTTTTCGAGAATAGAATGCTCACTCAGATTGGAATGACCCACCCGAAGCGAATCAACCACAAATTTAGCTTAATAGGATCTGAGTAGGGTTTATCACGATGACCCTAGCTTAGCTCGAAGTTAGAGAATAATTATCACACATACTGGCGTGATCGCAATCCGATACACAAAGAGGGAATTTCAGTCGACCCGCATCAGGTTTCATTGGGGTTATAAGAATTGTACTCAAGTTGTATTATTTCAATGCACAACTCGATAAAATCGAGAAGGGAAAGATCTTAAGAGATCACAGCAAATGTGAAGACGGTCAGGATAACGAAAGTTGATATAAGTGCCCCATAGGCGGCTACTTGAATTCATACCGTGCTAACTCTAGTGAAGCTAAATAATCGCGCTACTAGCACCTCGAGATAACATTTCCTGAATGGATGAGGTTAGAGATGTACGTAAGGAAGGTATAACAAGAAGAGATATTACACTACCTTCCCTATGTAGCATACATCCATAGTATGGGCACTACGCCCAGTTGTTCAATCCGGAATAATCCCGAGTAGCAATCAGCTCGTCAAAAGTATAAACGTGATCCTTCGATCTGATTCGACGTCTTGCCTTACATGAATGATAACCAAGAGGTACACAACTTATAGAGGTTAAGAAAAATGACTCAAGACTAACCGGTTCCTCGCCGTGAGTATAAGGGGATTCGGTGATGTAAACGACAAATCGTAAACCAGGTGCATGTAGGAGTGAGTATCACGATGCATGAGAGAAATGTTTAAGTGCAACTAATGCAAAACAGTTACAGTCTAAGACGAATCTTAGTTCGCTGTAACCAATGGCTCTGATACCAATCTGTCACACCCCCAAAAATACCACGCGCGATAACGCGCCGCAGGGAGCGTGACAAACGAGGATCGCCGTCCATTAGTTACACCAAACGACAAAATAATTAATAAAAACGTTCATATTTCATTAAAATATAAAACTAGAGTTTTACAAATGCGGAAGCGTAAATACAATAAAAGTACTTATTTAAAATCTTTGTCACCCAAAGTGACGTGGCTTGTTCAAAGACATTAAAAGCGTTTCAAGACTCATGCATGCGTACTCGTGATACTCGAACATCCGCAACCTGAGAAATAACATGCTAAAAAGTGTCAACACAAAGGTTGGTGAGTTCACAGGTTTATCAGTTCAAAAACAGTTAAAGTTGAAAGTAGTGCCACTGTTCAAAAACAGTTCAAGTTGTGTTTAAGATTGACCATTCAACAACGGTCAAGTTGAGTTTAAGATTTACTGTTCAACAACAGTCAAGTTGTAAGAGCATAATCACTAATATATATCAAATAGCTAGCTAGGCTATATACATGAAACTTCGCACGTTGATGGTCACCGAAGCTAACAGTTGTTTACAGTTTGCGCAGTTTGCCTTGTTGTGTTTAGGACGAATATAACACCCGTTCGATATCCAATCGAGTCAGCGCGACTGACCCGGGTGGGGTTTGTCAGACCCAGTAGTACTACAATATATTTCCCGCTATCGTCATTAATACTAACGGTACCATAAGAAGGACTTTGTTGTATAGTGTGCTACAAGTACTTCAAGTGATATATAAAAGTCTAATTATCTCAGTTGTGTAAATCATGCATGTTAATCTCCCCCAAAAGGATTAAAACAGTAAAATGGGGCCATGAAACTCACCTTAGGGTGCACAGCAAATCCAGATAATCAACCAGCAAAAATAGCAATTAGCAGCTTGTTCTACCGAACACCTAACGGGCAAGATAATATAAGTGTGTGTTCAAGTAAGGACGTCCAAGTCTAAACCAACGATGAAAAAGAAATGACGTTGACTAAGATATGACGAAAGGTTGTGAAATCCGGAACGATCCGAGGATGGTAAATAGCCAAAATCATAAGGATTATTAGAATCCGATGAAAAATACATTATAGACTATTAATATGTTTTCATGAAATCAAGCAACAATATATATATATATATATATATATATATACATATATATATATAATTCCAAAGTATAAAAATGTTTATAATGTATAAAAATATCTATAATGAGTCCACAAAAATATACAATTTACATATGTATATTTTACATAAATAATAAGGGTTCTAAAACGTTTACTTTATAATTCCAAATATGCATATTCTATGAAATCACCATATGCACACTTATATATATATGAATATAAATCATATATAAACCAAATGTATAAAAATATCTATATATATATATCTTTATAAAATAATATATGCTTTAAATCTTTAAATCAAGATAACGAGATAATTAAAATTAATAACACCTAATAACGAAGCCTACAGGATTAAAACATGACGAGAAAATGATTTGGTGAAGGTTTTAGATCATTCTATATTCGAACTACATCAAAACAACGAAAACATAAAAAGATGAAGGTCATCAAGTTCGAACCCGCGACCTCTGCTTCATCAAGGATGTTGCAAAACATTGGGACAAAGACTCATGATGTTTCAAAATCGTCCATGAATTAATTTAAGCTAAATAGGTTTGAGGACTTAAAATATGGTAAAATAAAATCTAAAAAAAAAATGCATTGGCCGGGTCTCGAACCCACGGCCCTCAAGTCCCAGCCTAGAGTCTCGACCATCCGGACAACCCGACTATTTGGTTTATAACCCGATAAACAAATACATATCCAGTAGCCGCCGGGTTGTCTTCTTCCCCACAAAAACCCTAATAAACCCGACCCTCCATTGATGAATGTAAGAAATTGCAGACCTTCACAGAAGGCAAACCGATCGACCATACACTACAATTCGATCTCAGGTGGGTTTTAGAATTACCTTAGATGTTGAATAAACTCCGAACGCGACACCGGCAACAACACAACGTAACCCCGTGCTGCTCCTAGGCGCCGCTGCTGTGCTCGTGGATAGGATTAGTGCGATCGAATGGTGATGCGAGAGCTTTGACTGGAGAAACAGTGGTGGTCAGCAAGCAAATTAGAGGTGGTGTCGGCTGTGAGATTCATTCATAGCGGTTCGGTGTTGTAAAGATGACGGGAAGGGTGGTCGCACGGTGGTGTTCGGTGGTTCTTGAGGGTTTACGAGAGGGTATTTGAGAATAGATTTTGTGAAAAATGGTCAAGATTGGTGAACAGCTAACATAATAAATTCGTAACCGACACCGAAATCAAACGAAACTATAATGAATGTCATCGCCGACCGGAAGTTGTACCATCTCGCATCTCAAACGGTTTTTCTTGTTTTCAAATTGACTATTAATGAATGGCAGAACTGGTCCCTCAGTATTTACATGGAAAATAATCAAGTTTAGCCTTTGACGGAACTGGTCCCTCCAGGTTTAATTCAAATGAAAACCGAGTTCTGGAAATTACGGAATCGGTCCTTCAAACTCAATACGCTGAACTCCTAACTAACAAACCATAACTTTGTAAAATACTCGCAGTACGAAAAATCATTTATTTTTATAACACGCGTGATATTTGATATTTAAATAAATACACCAAGTGTACGGACTAAAACTTATAAACTTGTACGTATATGAACCACATAAAATTATGAAATGCAATCCGCATAAAATCATAAAAATAGTTTACATGAAATTATGAAGCGATTTATATAAAATACGTCATATAAAATCATAGAAGTCTTACATGAAACAACGTCACATGAAATCATAAAACGATACGTCCAATTTCATGACACGTTGTCACAAAAACAAATCATGGAATAAATCGTGTGAATATATATACATATATCACACAGAATCATAAGTTAACTTGTCACACGGGGTGACAAAACGTTCACATGAAATCATAACATATAATCTACATAAAATCATAGAATATCAAACGTCTAGACTTAAGTGCATGCTCGTATAGTGATGATTATACAAAACCTGGATAATAAAGTCAACACAAGTCCAATTCATAAATGTTCACACAACATTTATATCAGATTAGGTTCAGTTAATGCCAGAAAAAGACCTCAAAAGACGGATTGTCACAATTTTGACATGTAAAAATGTTTCCTAAAGTTCAGAAATGGAAAAACATGTTTTAGAAGTGAACCGGGCCAAAACTGTAACTTTCGATAACTCTAAAATGTCAATTTTTACAAGTTAAACTTCCACCGGCACACTTGGCAACTTAAGACCCTAAACCAAATTAAAACAAGCATGTTAACAAATCTCAATTGTTAAGGAAACTTAAGAAGTCATAAACAAGTCGAATCGGTCAAACCGGTGAAACCGGCTAACTACCGGACGAACCGACACTTAATTTACCAAAATATAACTTCATATAATTTTGAAAACATTTCTTCATACTAATGGGTATACTTTCAAGTGTCAAAATTCTTTCGTAAAACGCGACATATACCGTGTATTAACGCGCGGTATAATACGCGCGTTCAAACATTAATAAATGAAGGATTTTATTTATTAATCAAAAGGGTTCAAAACCTTACAAATATATAGCAAATTAAATATTTATATTTTCGTGACGATTAATGAAAAATAATCCATATTATTCAATATTTATTTTTCAAACGCGAAAATCTAATTATTATTTATTTATTCAAATAAATAATAAATTCCATCAAATTCAATATTATTTATTAGTCAATAAATAATGTCCTAGGATTTCCATCACTGTCATCGGGTAATAACAGTCGAGACTTAACCTTGAACATTGGGTGACGTATTCACTAACCCATATAGCCAGAACCCTAAGACGTCTTAATATTACATTGTAGACGCTTGCTAGGCTACTTCATTCAATTCATATATGTCAGACCATCTTCATATCAAGTGAGTTTCACGGCCCCTTTTACTTATTTCTGTTTTCTAAACTATGGGGGAGAATTTAATGAATGCCAATTCAAATTTCATTTTGTCTGATATTATGATTTCTGTAAGACGTACTGATTGCATGTTCTTTTCATAAACCCCAATCTGTGTATTCATGTTGATTCATGTTATATACCTAAGTCCCACTATTAATTGAATTCAATTAGTTCATTCGAAACGATAGCTTGTGAATAGATCTATTTGGGTTGACGACCCTGCCCCGACTTGGTCGCTCCAGTCCTGACTCCACGGAAATAGTCAAGGGGTACATTAGTTATTCCGGTCATTCGGTGTACATGGGGTTGGACACCAGGAGTGGGTAAACAGTTAGTTTTGAATTCAAGGTTCATGCTTAATCTTTACAACATCAGAATCAACAAAAATAATATTATGATGGCCAAACATTTCAAACATCGTTTCAAACATTGATTCAAACACTGTTCAAACATTTTCATGTGTCATCAAACCTGTGAACTCACCAACAATTCTGTTGACTTTTTAAATTTCTTGAATTCTCAGGTGATTAAGGATGAAATTCAATGTCTTTCTACATAGATCCTGCTTGTCTCATATCATGGTCTGCTTGCTGTGTGTTCATGCATTTCACTTGGGAGATTTAGTCACATTACACCTTAGGGTTGTCATGATTTAAAATCTCATATCATTGTCTTTTGAAACTTAACATGTACTTCCATTACTATTTTCCGCTGCCACTGTTTTAAATATTTAAATAAATGTTTAAGAATTATGTTTTTGAAAGACAAATGACTTTTCTAAATATTCACTTAGATGTCAATCATTCATAACCATGACCATGATGCCAAATCAGTCACATGCCCACATTCAGCCATTCTCGGGGTGTGACAGATTAAGACTTTGGTGGTTGAAGACGAGGCTGGCTTGGTGGCTCCTTTTTCAAAATTTGAAATAAAGGATGCGGTTTGGGCGTGTGGCGGCGACAAGGCTCCGGATCCTGACGGGTTCAATTTCGGATTCCTGAAACGTTCTTGGAACCTGTTTGAAGATGATTTTTTCGGATTATGTGTCGATTTCATGATTACTGACAGATTAGTCAAGGGTGTGGTTCTTCGTTTTTGCATCTCATTCCTAAGAAAAGAGACCCCCAGTCTTTAGACGTTTACCGCCCAATTTGCTTGGTCGGGTGTGTGATCAAAGACATCTTGAAAGTTCTGGCAAATCGTTTGAAACATGTTATTCGTAAGGTGGTGTCAGAGAATCAATCGGCCTTTATCGCTAATTGCAACATCATCGACGGGCCCTTGGTGGTGAATGAAAATATTTCATGGAGCAAGAATTCGGGTCTCAAACTTATGCATTTTAAGATTGATTTTGAGAAAGCGTCCGACTCCCTTGATTGAGATTTTTTATGCTCCATCTTAAAATATCGATCATTTTTAACAAAGTAGTTTTTTAATTTTATTACAAAACTTTTTTTTTAAG
>JBCNJP010001260.1:0-21000 GCA_039602395.1 Deinandra increscens subsp. villosa | reverse complement strand
TTCCTACCTACTTCTTCTCGATTTTTTAGTATTCGTAGCAAATTCTTGTGGGGAGGTGACTTGACTCGGCGCAAAGTACATTGGGTCTCTCGGGATAATGTTTTTAAGCCCAAGGAAGCAGGGGGCCTTGGAATTGTGTCGTTTCAAACGTCCAATGTGTGTATGCTATCAAAATGGGCTTGGAGGTATCAAACAGAACAGGAACGCTTGTGGTGGAAAGTGATCAATTACACTCATTCTCGGACTGGAATAGCGTCTTTCCATCCCCTTCGATCGTCGGCCTCGGGTACGTGGAAGGCTATTGTCAATTCGTTGCACTTCTTAAACAATGCAGGGGTGTGTTTTGCAGATCGGTGCATGGAAACAAATGGTGTGTGGCGATGGACGAAGATACTTCAGGGGAATATTCTGTTAAATCGGTACGCAAGCTGTTAGTGCATACTAATGGTATCTTGGCCTCCTTCCCGTTGAAATGGTGCAAATCAGTCTCTGCCAAAGTTAACATAATGGCTTGGCGTGCGGTATTGGAACGTCTCCCGACTAAAGATGCTCTAATTACGAGAAACATCCCCGTTAACGGCGCTGACTGTGTTCTGTGTGGTGATTCGACGGAATCAGTCAATCATGTGTTCACGGGATGTAGATTTACGGACATGGTGTGGCAAGTGGTGGCTCAATGGTGCCGTATTCCCCCGATTTTTGTTTTTTCGGTGGTGGACATCTTCAATCTAGTCAAGGACAGGAGCATCCCGTCTCACAAGATGAAGGCTTTGGAGATCATCTTCTTCACGAGTGTTTGGGTTATTTGGGCTGAACGCAACAAGGCTATCTTCAATCAACGTCCTCCGTCGATCACTCGGGTGCTTTTGAAGATTAAAAGATGGAGTTTTTTGTGGTATTCTAATCGTTGTAACATCATGTCCATTAGTTGGAAGGATTGGTATTCCTTTTCTTTGTAATGTCGCTTCGTTTTTTCGGCCTCTAGCGTCTTGCTAGAGTGTCCGGGTTTCTAATGCATTTTGCCGTTCAAAAAAAAAAAACACGTTGATATGATATTCTTCATGACATCATCATTCTTGATGTGCATAAAGAAGGGAGGCAAACAAGATATGAAGCGACAAACTCTTCTTATTGATTGATACAGAAGATGACATTTTATCATCAAATGATGTTAAGTCAATGAAAATGGTTGACTTATGGATCTAGAGAAAAAGTCAAAAATTGATTTTCAGGCCTCTTGGCTCCAAGCCCAATTAGCATGGCTTCCAACCCTTGGCATGCTTTTGTTCTTGGCAAAGAGATCAACTTTGAAGGTGGCTCCACACATTGCCAACCCTTGAGATTGCTTTCACTTTGTTCTTTGGATGCTCAAAGTTTATCAACTCTCCTCCTGTATGGTACAAGCAACCTATATTCCATTCATTTTTCATGTTAGTGTAACTATAATGTTGTCCTTTTTACTTTGAACTAGATTTTACTAATAGAATGTTGTCGTGAGGATGCCGCGTATACATAAAACAGTTGCATTGTTAAAGCGAAACGTAAAGAAAACGAAAATACAAAATAAGTATGCCATAATTTAAGACATAAATACCCTCACATACCACTTGGGAAGGGTGCAAAAGACTTTGAGCAGCTAGACTTTATAACCTCCAAATTATCAGAAATTACAACAGAGCCATCTGCACATATCCCCCAGAAAAGTGTCACTCTTCCATCATTGCTCTGTTCAAATAAAAGGTCAACAATACTCTTCTGAATTTACAACTTACATATTCATTCTCTTTTCAGAACCACTTACAAGTGAAATGAACACCCTTTTATCCTTGAAGTCAAATACCACAAAACCAAAACTGCCTTCAAGGTCCTTAAGGACGGAGTGGGCCGGGTATGGGCCGCGGTCTCAAAGGGTCTTGTAGGCCTGGATCATAAACATGGACTCATTTGTGCCCTTGGCTAGCCCATATTGTTTGTTAAGAGCACATAAATTGTTCAAACTGCCCAAAAATATGCAATGAACGTCATCCACACTACAAAACAACCTACGAAAACGAGATAACACCATAAATGTATAGTGCCTTGGTAGATGGATCTAATCAACTTTTAGTATGTACGTATATATGCATCACTACTAGAAAGAAAAAGAAAAAAAAATATTTTGCTACGTAGTTTTCCATTGGAAACGCGTAGATCATTTTGCGACACAATTGCGACAAATATGTTTTGATGGAAAAATCTCGTAGGAAATTGTTTGTAACAATTTAGGACGCAATTTACAACACATTTGTGTCTAAGGGGGCAAATGAGAGGAGTTTCTCGCAAGCTACTCGAGATCGAATCAATAAAAAACTCGAAACGAGCCCAAGCCGAGCTCAAGCCTTGAAATATAGCTTGTTTAATAAACGAGTTCGAGCCCGAGCTTTACATATTGAGCTCAAGCGGGCTTACTAGCCATAACGAGCCTTTTATTTATAATTTTTTTTTATTCAATTAAGCCCAAAGCGAGCTCGATCGTAAATAGTTTCTCACGAACGGAGCTTGAGCTTTAAAAAAACTAAACAAGTCTAAACGAGCTCGGACTCGGCTTGACTCGTTGCATCCCTATCTGCGACAAGAGAATTTGCACGGTTCTTACTATTATTATTTATTTAACTCTATTTTAAATATTACGCAAAATGAGAGCTAAAACAAGCACCGAATACACCCTAGTTTTCTTTCTAATTAGATTTCCAAAGAAAACCCTTTTTCCTTTAGATTTAAAATGTTCGTGTTTAGGTTAACAAATTTTCATAGAAATTGAGCCAGTTTTCTAGTAGTGGGCATGTGCATGTATATATCAATGTATCATAATATATAATATGAGCAAAGGGTTTGAGAAGAATGAGCAAAGGCCAAAGAAGCATCCTTTCCTAAAGAGATGGATGAAACATTATTTTCATAAAAGGAGAGGAAGGCTTGAAGTGGGGATTGAGTGTTTGATTGGTTCGGGTTCAAGTTTGCGCTATCATTAGGGCTGTTTAGCTCTTTTGGCGGGCTCACGATCCCGTTCTTGAACACTCCCAACATGTTTCTTTTATCTCTTTCTTGTTGTTTTAGTGTTATCAAATGACAACTCGAATCAATCACATGTGTTTTATGGTTTTATATGCAAACAGTACACACATAAAATAGAAACATTGGATGGTGTCAAGATTTGTTAGTGTTTTGGGTTATTTATAGATATACAAACATTTGTGGGAGTCAGAAATAGATGTTGCTATATATAGAGACCACTTTTTTAAGTCATTACATGCTATTAAAATTAGAAAGTAAGGTATTTTCTACTGATGTGTGGGTATTTAAAATTTCTTTTTGAACAACGATTTCTTTAAAACAAAAACTCGTCATCTAGTAAGGCGTTAGGGATGAGAGAAACAAACAAGACAAGCTTACATAGAGAAATTAAAGTTACATCACTCTCTCCAAACTATGGTACATTGTCTAAAACTTTTAGAAACTCATAGGAAAATTAAAGTTTAGATATCCAAAAAAGCTTTTGTGCCACAATCTTTTTTTATGAAAAATTGCATCGCTTCTAGCTCGCTAAATAGCCCAACACCTGTCGTGTGAATAATAGCTTGGACCACCATGGCTTTCTTCTTCTCCAACTTAAGCTGCATGTGTAATTGAGTCAAGTCCTTAAGCATTTGAGGTATGCGACACCATTTTGACACTCCGGACCATATTTTAGAAGCCATTTTGCAGCCGGTAAAAAGGTGTTCCACAGATTCATCTGTCTCGATGCAAAGGGGGCAGATAGAAGAAGGAACCTGGATGTTACGACGCCCCAAAACATTCCATCGTTGCTAACCTGCCTAATTCGGCTCTCCACATAAGCAGATTTACCTTAATGGGAACAACTATGGGCCAAATCGTGGAGATTAGGCCCAACAAATTCATCATCTTGGGCCAACAGTTTATGCATAGAGCTGGTGGTGAACTTGCCTACAGTTTCAGTCCTCCATTGCCATCGAATACCTTCCTGCACCAGAAAATCCTTGATCCTCACATTAGCTTTATAAAGCATACTTTCAACCTTAGTGATGTTAATCCAAACTCCAGTAATCCTTTTATTTTTTGGGACCCATTGGGGAGAGACATTGGAAACTTTCCTCCAAAGAGAGTTAGTTGCATCAAAAATCACCAAATCCATTTAACAAGAAGGGATTTATTTATGTTTTCCAAGGGATGAAGGCTAAAACCCCCATTCTCCTTCGGCTTACAAATTGAAGATCTACTAATCCAATTAATTTTCTTCACGCCAACACCCTCACCTTCACCCCACCCCAAAGAAAGTTAAAACATAGGCTTTCTAAAGTTTGAATAGCTTTGACGGGGTTAAAGAGGGAAAAATAGTAGAGAGGAAATTTATCAAGGACCCAACTTGATAATAACAAGCCTCCCTCCAAGAGTGTCATGAATAGTGAATGGTCCCGCCCCTGGATTGTTTGAAACTGAGCTCAAGGGGAGCATTGATGATTTTTTATACCAGTTAAACTTGTTTAAATCCATATAACGACTTCCTTGGTCTACAAAATTTTATTTCTCCTTCCTTTGCAAATGCTTTAGGAATCTCCATGTACACTTCCTTGTTCAAATCCCCATGTAAATATGTATTGTTCACGTCAAGTTGGTGAATCAACAAGTTTTTCTTGATGGAAATGGCTAAAATGACTCTAACGGTGACTAATTTAGCCACCGGAACAAGAGTCTCATGATAATCTATTCCCTCCATTTGTGTGAATCCCTTTGCCACAAGGCGTGCCTTGTATCATTGAACTTCTTTGATCGGTTTGTACTTGACCTTGTAACCCCACTTGGAATCAATGGCATGTTTTTTGTCGGTAAATTTTTTAAAGTCAACATGCTATTTTCTCAAGAGCACAAATTTATTTATTTATGGCATATCTCCATCTTTCATCCTTTACAGCTTGATGAAAATATTGTTGAATCGATTGCCGCTAAAAAAGCTTTGTGAGACTTAAATGTGTTTTCATATGAAACAAAATTAGATAACGGATGTACTGTCAAGGGTGCTTGAGTGGGAGTGGTTTATGCATTGTCAACCAATACTGATGGGGGAAGTCATACGGCATAATCTTCTAGATGTTAAGGCTGAGATCGTTTTCTTTTTTCACTACTTGGTTTAATAACCGGGTCTTGTATGTCTTCATGGAGAGCATCGTTTTCATTTTATGTTTCATGCAGACTTTGTTGTAAAACTTTTCTCAGGCGACCGAGTACTCCCCGCCTACGCTAGTACTTCTCGAGTATTTCCCCTACTTGGGTGAGTACTCACAACTCCCCAGTCGATCAACTTGGGAGTGTCTAGCGACTTTTCCAACCATGATGCAGTGATAGGCTTTTATGCACTTGGTTTAGGCTTTCAAATATGGAGCTTTGGGCTGATGTATTTGTTTCATACTCTATATCCTCGTGAACTTGAGATGGTCCATTTCCAGTAGAAAAAGCCATTGGGCTTTCTTCTTCGTATTGGGAATGAGGAATCAAACGTGGAGGAATTTTTATGAATGTCTATAACTTTGTCAATGGAGAACATTTCCTCGTGGAACTTGATATCCTGGATATCATGATTTTTTTGTATGCAATATCAAAGACTTTGTATCTCTTTGTTCCCTGTGACTATCCTAAAAAGATATTGAGTCTCCCTCTCATCTCGAACTTCTCATCCCTTGTTGTGCTTTTATAGTAGGCTAAACAACTAAAAACTTTCACAAAATCATACTTGGTTTTTGTTTGAAGATGACTTCATGTGGGGTACTGTTTCCAATCACCTTAGATGGTAGTCGGTTAATAATATATGCAGCCATTAAGACATACTCACCCCAAAATCTTTTAGGCAAGATAACTTCAAACCTTAGTGTCTGGGCGGTTTCAAGGGGATGTCTATGTTTTCTTTCCACCACCCCATTTTATTGTGGGGTGTTTGTACAAGTCATTTCAAGCAAAATCCCTTCTCATTATAAAACTTTAGCATGTCACTTTATGTAAATTTCCTACCATTGTCACATCTAATTCTTTTAACGATTTTTTTTTCAAATAGTGTTTCTATAATTTTGTGAAAATATATCAAGCATTTGCTTGCTTCATGCTTGAACTTTATGCGGAACACCCAAACGGCTCTACTAGAATCATCAGCGATTTTTAAAAGTTAACTTACTCCCGTAAGCGAGGCAATACAGTACTTTCCCCAAATGTCACAATGGAGAAGCTCACTCATTGGTTTTGGTGTCACTGTTCGAAAAAGGATTCTAAAAAGGATTCTAGTATGCTTTGCCTTGGAGTAAGAATCACACATGTTATTGAATGAAAGTTTCATAAGAAAATCAACTTGAGTTAGTTTTTTTTTTTACTGAAAATGTGACCTAATCTCTTGTGCCAAACATCCATGGTTGTTGTCATAGCTCTCCTTTCTTTTCCAAACATCCCCATTCGGTATAGACCATTCTTACACTTACCCACAACAATCAAGCTCATCGTGTGAAGTTTTTGCATAAAATAAAAATCAGGAAAGAATGTTATTGTGCATTGCAGGTCTTTTCTTAGTTGACTTACAGACAAGAGGTTGCAAGTGAAATTAGGAATGCGTAAGACCCCTCTTATTTTCACACCACTCGATAAATTGCATTTGCCTCTCCCCTTAACGGGTATTTCGTCCTCGTTGGGAATCACAACAGGGGTTACAAGACTCTTTTGAGTCTTGTTTACAAGAATGTTGGCGTTATAGGTAATGTGCTCGGTAGACCCCGAGTCCACTATCCAAGCGTCACCAAGGTAATCTTTACCGGTCATGTAGCCTCTTGGAGGTCCGCCATCATTTTCGATTTTCTCTGCCATTGTATGAGTAAGATGTGATGACATATTAGGTTTAGTTAGCTAGGCATAATCCTGATCTGATGCCATATCAAAATCAAAAGATCAAGGGAGGTTAATATTTTTCTATTATCATCCAATTGATACAATTGTGAATAAATACAGATTACAAGATAATAAATAAGATGAAAGTCCATGCAAGAAAATAGGCAAGAAGATAGACAATCGAATGAAACTAAACTTGGGAAAATATATTGAAGGGTATATGGCGAACTAGATATAATTATCCGCGCATTGCCACAAGATAACGTGAGTATAAAAACAGCTGTATTGCTAAAGCGCAACGTAAATTGAACGGAAATACATAAAGACTACCAAACGACGTTACAAATAAAATCCTAGTTAAATATAAATATCATACTACAAAAAATTATATACGTAAAAGCTACGATGTGAAACTAGACACTAAAACCAATCAAGCGCTGTAAAAAATGATTTAAAAGAAATTATATTTCTAAATATAGAGCGGGATTATGTAAGGAAAACATATGAAGTTATCACGACTTGGATATAAACAACTAATAATGTTTTATTGTTTTCTATAAGTTAATTAAAATAAATTATATTTTTTATTTAATAAAATTATAATCTAATTGATTATAGTAAATTAATAGAACTAATTATTTGATTAAAAATGAAAAAATTGGTAGAAACTTCCTAATGATAAATTGATAAATAATCTTGATAGATGTTCAAATAAGAAGTTTGGTTTGTATAAGAAGGCTAAGAAGTCATCTTAGCTATTAGATTTTCAATCTAATTAAAAAGGAAGGATACAATTTGGTCTTAGTCATCTGTGTTGACTTTTTATTAAGTTCCCTCATTTTTTTAAATCTTCAAAACTTTTACATACGATATTATTTTATAAAAAAATTACACCACAAAACGAACGTTTTTTATCTTTAAAACACGTACAGTGTTGCTATATATAAAAGTAATTTGTTTACTCTTTCGATTTGACACAACGATATGAACTTTTGACACAATGATCTGGATATTTTGACACAATGATCTGAATATGCCACAATGACGAGTATTTGACACAATGATCAGAACATTTTTTACATAAAATGACACAATAATTTGAACATTTTGACACAATGATCTGAACATATTCAGATCATTGTGTCAAATCGAAAGTGATTTTTTTTTTTAATTTTACATATAACAACACTATATGCATTTTAAAGATATGAAACACTTATTTTTATGGTGTAATTTAAAAAAAATAAAAATAATGTCGTATGTAAATGTAACACTCGTTACCCATAATTCAGATTATTACAACTTTTATGGAAGATAGAACCCATTTTTTTCTTTTCTAATTACCCTGCAAGGTTTTAACTTGAAAACATACTCTATAAACTGGTATAAATATACTTTAATTGACGACTTTCTATCCAAATTTTGGCATGACCTATTCGTAAGTTCGAGTATCCTTACGAAGGTTAACATGTTTTATCAACATGACACTACTTCAACACACATGACCAAAACTGACGAGGCAATTATAAAAATTAAATAACCAGGCATCGTGGAGCTTAACTCTAAACACAACAAAAGGGTTAACATGACCCATTAAAAGTCTACACGATCGATGTGTGACTTTACGCTCCACTTTGTTGACCCGTTCCAAAGACTTGATTCCACGAGCCTTGACCCCATCTATCTTTGGGTTGTTTGCCATCCATTCCTTCCACTTAGTTCCAAATCACCACCAAGACTCATAAGGCTTGGTTGCATCACGTCCTCGTTATTGAGGGTGTATTTTCAGGATGCTCGCAGGAAGCTTACACAGTGCAGGAATCCTATTAACGTCTGGGAATCCCATGAATCCAGGTATCCTGATTTATTTATTTATAACTAACCCTCCTATTTGCCTCGTGTTTATTTGATCAGGTTAAGACGAAGTCATCAACTACCTCCGAAACTTACGTCCCAGCTGAAGAAGATCGTGGACCAAGTGAACGAAGAGGCCCTTAACGGTCGAATTAGTTGGATAGTAGGATCCCGGGAATCGCGGAAAGTTTGTTAACATTGTATTCGTTATATAAATCGAGGATTTGATCAGTAGGAACACACAACTCACTCACACTTTAGCTCTGATAGCATACAATCTCTGTAACACTTAGCCTGATCGATCAAACCTCCAAAACACTTGTAATTTTCAGTTTCCTATCAATAAAATTGTGTGGTAGCGGGCTCTTCAGGCCGGCTCCCGAGGTTTTTTTGCTAGGATTCCTAGAGGCAACTCGAAGAATCCTGGATTTTTCCCTCGTTACATCCTTGTGTTCTGTTTTACATTTCGAACATATTAACAAGCACACCACCTCACATTCTAAGTTTGGAATACGAAATTCCTTTGTGAATTTTTGACCAAAACAGTTTGGCGCCCACCGTGGGGCAAGTGGTGCTTAATCTTGTCAAAATCTCATACCTTATTCACTTCGTTTGATCTCCAATCTAAAAAATGTCAAACCAACAGAAAACTGTATCGGCCTCTACATCGTCCTCCATTCCTCCTCTTCCTTCCTTTCCAGGAAGTCAGAAGAAGACTAATGACCGTCAGAAGAAAGTGGACGAGCAGCCGAGAAAAACTGATTATCCTGTCTTCACAGGATCCCAGGTCCAATCTGTTGATCCTGTTATTACTAACAATGATTTGTTTTCCTTGATTAAGCAGGTGAAAAATCAAATGGATCAGCAAGAAAAAACCAATCAAACGGCGATGAAGGAGACTGAAGAACTAAAGAAATCTAGGAAGCCCATGGAAGAGCAAAGTCCTCTGTTTCCCAGGCATCTTGATTTCAATGCTCAGGATCCTCAGATCCGTCTCGCTACAATTACAAATCAGCATCAGGCTTTACTACATCCCCTACAATGACTTCTCAGGCCGCTGGATATGTGGAAAGTGTTGCTGGATTATCAGGAGCTGTCCCACCAGAATCCTCGCAGTCACGCTACAAGAATCCTTGGATTCCACCATTGTTGGGATCCCCAGCTTTGCCGTCTCAAGGATATCCTTTTTCTGCCGGATATCAATACTCTAACCCTTCTGTTTCTGCCGGAATCTTTAAGACCAGCTCCTCAGAAGTGCATGATGGTGACGTCATCCCCATGCAAACAGCAACCACCACAGAGCCGAGCTTCCCAGCGGGCTACGGATACAGTTCCGGGATTCCAGTCCAGAATCCTGGCCCAGATAACATGTCCAATTCAATTCCTATCGTTTCTAACCAGGGTGCTCCTTATGATGCAGGTATTCATCCAAATATCGCCAGGGAGCTCCAGAAGTTGAAAGAAATGATATCAAATGTTCCAGGGATCTTGAAACATATTCCTGAAGTTCCTTTGGAAAGCCACAAGATCTCTAGATTTGCCTGGCCAATATCCCAGGTAGAGATCCCGAAGCGTTTCCAGACTCCAAGTATGAAGCTCTATGATGGAACCACAAACCCTGAGGAACACGTGGCACATTACCGGGAGCAGGGGCGGCCCAATGGGCCAAGCAGCCCAAGCTAGGGCTTAGGGCCCCCAAAATTCTAAGGCCCCCAATTTTTTTCAGAAAAGTCCGTATACATATGCATTGGGCTTTCTGTTTTTGGGCTAGGAAAAATAAATAAAACAAGCAAAGGCCTAAATGTCTAGGAAATAAGAGGGGGACGATGGGAATTAAATTGGAATATTAAAAGCTTGTATAGAAAGTTGCTTTGGGTCTTGGAAGATTAAAGGCAGCATGGCAGCAAGGTAGGTGCAGCGCTGCTGCTTCTGGAAGTGGGAAGAATCGAAGATGAAATTATGAGAGAATAGATAAATCGATTTGGGAGATTAAACACGCAACAAAAGATTAGACCTTGGTGGCCCGTGTCGTCTTCGATCATGGAGCATGGGTATAAAAGTGGATTTCGATTTTTAATCTGTTCTTACTTCAATAAATCACTGCTTGAGCTTCGATCGTTAAAATATCTTCTTACTTTTGAGTTTTGGTTATTAGTTTTTTTAGTTCTATTCTAGATTTGGATTTTGAAGCCATGGATTTGGTTTTGAAATCTCGAATTGAGGCTGAGGTTATCAAGAATTTGGATTTTGGAATCTGGAAATCTGCTATTGAGGCTGAGTTTATCATTCATTCATCAAGATTTAGGTAACGGTTTCTAATTCTTAGTTTGTTCTTACTTCATTCTATCACTACTTTGGTTTCTGTTCTAAATTTTCCATCACTGCTTTAGTTTTGAAACTGCTGATGAGCATATATTTTATAATAAATTTGTTAATGCTTGTGAAACTATTGATGACATATATTTGACGATGGACATTTTATTATTGATGAGCATATTTTTGATGAAGAACCTGTTAATGTTAATGATCCAAGTTAATGGAATAATATTAGTAGTGATTTAAGGGAAAGACTTTTAGAAAAAGGCCCGGTTATGATTTTAGAGGTCCAAAATATGCATGTTCAAGAAGTTTCTCTCTAAATGCGAAGTCTATAAAATGAAGAAAAATATGAAAGAAAATATGAACTTAAGCCCGGAAGGATAAAAGATGAGGGTTTGAACATTACTTATTTACTTTCGGATAAATGAAAGGCCCCGGAATATTTTTTCGCTTTGGGCCCCCAAATTGGTTGAGCCGCCCCTGACCGGGAGCGTATGGAGATCAATCCCATTCCGGCAGGAATTAAAGAAGCCTGTCTATGCAAAGGCTTTGGATCAACCTTAACTGGACTAGCCATGAAATGGCTACTGAGCATTCCTCCTAATACTATTACATCGTTTTCCCACTTAGTTAACTTGTTTAACAATCAATTTTCTTGCAGCAGGACCTTTGAGAAGCTCACAGGTGACCTATACCGAATAATTCAGAAGCCAGATGAACCTCTCAGAGAATATATTGCCATATTTGGACGAGAATCTCTTGAGATTCCTAATCTGGATATGGCAGCTGCCGTGGAAGCCTTTAAAATGGGGCTCTCCAAAGATTCACGCTTTTATGATGACCTTGTCATGGCTCCTTGTAGGAACCTTGACGAAGTACGCAGTAGAGCTTTGAGATTATCCGTTTGGAAGATGACAAGAGGATCCACCAAAGATTGGAGGTTCCTAAATATGATCCCAACAGCAAGAAGGCGGAATCCCTTGGGAAGCCGTATAGATCTCGTCCATACTCCAAACCGGAAAATCACAAAGTCAATGCCGTCGACCAAGATGATGATGATGAGGAGTATCCTAAGGTATCTGAATACTGTTTTTCCATTGACATTGGTGGTTTGATGTGTGCTATGCAGGATCTAGGCGAAAAAGCAAGATGGCCCAGGAAGGATACCAAGCAAGGATCCTGGAAAGACAAGACCAAGTGGTGTGCCTTCCATGAAGATTTTGGCCACCTAACAGATGAATGTATAGCACTTCGAAAGGAAATCAGCTATCTACTCAGCAAGGGGCATCTTAAAGAATTAATTGGCAGAAAGAAGGTCAAGACTCAGGAAGCCGACAAGGTGCCTCAGAGAGCAGCTTCTCCACCACAGGATGCCCAGATAATCAACTTCATCTCAGGACGATCAGACATCTGCGGCACCTCGTATTCCTCAGCCAAGAAGCACGCTAAGGAGTCCAAATCTGAACAGGGTGACAGACCTGTCCGGACGTCCACCCTGACTCAAGACAAACTTATATCTTTTGATAAGAGTGACCGTTCTCATGTTCAGGATCCTCATCATGATAGTCTTGTGGTTACTTTGTATATCGCTAACCATTTTGTTCGCAGGATCCTGATTGATAATGGGAGCTCAGTAAACATAATCCGTCTTGATGTACTAAAAAAGATGGGGATCCCAGAAACTGAAATAGTTGCAAGATCCTCAGTCCTAGTTGGCTTTAGCGGTGAAACTAAAAGCACCGTTGGGGATATCATGCTGCCGGTATATATAGAGAGGGTAAACTCCATGCAAAAATTCTGTGTTATAGATTTTCTCTCTTGTTGCAATATTATTCTTGGCAGGCCATGGATTCACGAGATGAAGGCAGTCCCTTCAACCTATCACCAATGTATCAAACTTCCTACACCTTGGGGAGTTGTGAGGATCGAAAGAGACCAGCAGGAAGCTAAGAACTGTTATTCAACTTCGATGAAGAACACCACTAAGGTGACGAAGGGATAGCAATTACAGAAAAAGGCACCTAAAGTGCAGGAGGACAGGGAGCTGGAAGTCAAAGAAGTACCTCTAGATCCCGGGAATCCTGAAATCAAGGTGCTCGTGGGGACAAGCATCCCAACAAATGTTGAGCAGGAATTATTCCAGCTTCTTGAAGCCAGAACTTCAACTTTCGCCTGGAAGCACAAAGATATGACAGGTATCCCTAAACATGTAATTACTCATAAACTTGGTTTAGATCCTTCTTTCAGGCCTATACAGCAAAAAAGGAGGAAGTTCGCTCCGGAGAAGAATATAATCATCCAGGAGGAAGTCGACAAGCTTCTTAAAACAAAGATGATCAGAGAAGTCAAATATCCTAGGTGGCTAGCAAATGTGGTGGTGGTCCAGAAGAAGAATGGAAAGTGGAGAGTTTGTGTCGATTACACAGACTTAAACAAAGCTTGTCCTAAGGATCCGTTTCCACTTCCCCATATTGATGCTATGGTGGATGCCACGGCTGGTCACGAGATGCTCACCTTCATGGATGCCTCAGCAGGATTCCAACAAATTCAGATGGAACCATGCGATCAGGAGCATACGGCATTTATGACTCCAACAGGTATATATTGTTACACTGCTATGCCCTTTGGTTTGAGAAATGCAGGTGCCACCTACCAGAGGCTTGTCAACATGATGTTCAAAGAGCAACTGGGGGACACGATGGAAGTCTACATAGATGACATGGTAGTGAAATCCAAAAAAGCTGAAGATCATGTCAGGGATCTCCATACGGCCTTCGATATCATTGATCAGTATAACATGAAGCTCAACCCCTCTAAGTGCCACTTTGGGGTGCGAGCTGGAAAATTCCTAGGTTACATGGTTACTGAAAGAGGGATAGAAGCAAGTCCAGAGCAGATCAAAGCGATCCTAAATTTGAAGTCCCCATCGAATGTTAAAGAAGTACAAAGGTTGACAGGAAGAATCGCAGCGCTCAACAGGTTCATTTCAAGATCCTCAGAAAAAAGTAAGGATTTCTACGATATCCTGAGGAAAAATAAGAAGTTCGAATGGACTGAGAAGCATGAAGAAGCCTTGAAGTGCCCGAAAGACTACCTGTCAGCAGCCCCATTACTAATGAAACCATAAGATGGGGAGCCGCTGTATTTATATCTTGCTATTTCCGGAAGCTCAATCAGTGCAGTCTTGGTAAAAAACCATCAAGGTCAGCAGCATCCGGTATATTATGTAAGTAAAACTCTGCTAGACGCAGAATCCAGGTATTCTCATCTTGAAAAGTTAATTCTAGCTCTTATAATGGCTTTTACTAAACTTAGACATTATTTTGAAACCCATACTATAATTGTGATGTCTAACTATCCTATCAAGGCAGTTCTCAGGAAGCCGGAAATGTCAGGAAGGATGGCTAAGTGGGCAGTCAAACTGAGTGCCTACGACATCAAATATGAACCAAGAACATCAATCAAGTCCCAAGCATTAGCTGACTTTGTGGCAGAAATCAGCAGTGACATTGAATCAGAAGTTGAAAAGGAAGTCCAGCAGCTTGAGAAGCTCAAGGAAGACTGGATCCTCTATACTGACGGCTCCTCAAATGTTAGAGGAACAGGGCTGGGAATCCTGCTAAAATCGCCACAGGGGGACATAATACCTCTATCCGTATCCTGTGAATTGCAGGCTACCAACAATGAAGCTGAATATGAGGCTTTAATTGTTGGATTACAGCTGGCTAGGGATATGGGAATCCTATCTATACAAGTGTTTGTTGATTCTCTCTTATTAACTAACCAATTTAATGGCTCCTATGCAGTAAGAGGGGAGAATCTGATCAAATATCTTGAAATTGTTAAAAAATTATCTCTATTTTTCGAAAATTTTAGCATTTCGCAGGTACCAAGAGAAGATAATGCAGAAGCCGATGCCTTGGCAAACTTAGCTTCATCGCTCAGGATTCCTGAGGATGTCAAAATTCCAATAACTCACATCTTGACGCCAGCGATAGTTCTACAGGAAGCTCAGGCTGTTGACAATAATGCAGGCGCAGATGTTGAGAATCCTGAAGATGCTCAAGAATCCTGGACCTACCCGATCAGGAAGTATCTAAAAGACGGGGAGATTCCCAAGGGCGAAAATCCCAGAGCTTTTCGCACAAAGGTAGTACCCTATACTATAATTGATAATATCCTATATAGAAGATCTCTTGCAGGTGTCTACTTAAGGTGCTTAGAGAAGTCAGAAGCTCTAGAGGTGCTTGAAGACATCCACTGTGGAGATTGTGGGAACCATACCGGGGGCAAAGCACTGTTCTCTAAAGTTCTCAGATTCGGGTATTATTGGCCAACCATGAAGAAAGATGCTGTGAGCTTCTCACAGAAGTGCGATGCTTGTCAAAGGCATGGCAATATCCTCCACCAACCTGCTGAGCATCTGCATCCTATCGTATCCCCATGGCCTTTCATTAAGTGGGGTATGGATATCGTGGGTAAGCTGCCGAAGGCTCCCGGAGGAAAGGTGTTTATGCTTGCCATGACGGATTACTTCTCCAAGTGGATTGAAGCAAAAGCCTATGTTCAAGTGAGAGAGAAAGAAGTGATATCCTTCATCAAAAGAAACATCCTCACCAGATTTGGGATTCCGGCAGAGATCATATGTGACAATGGCTCCCAGTTTATAGGCAAGAGAACAACAAGCTTTTGTGAAAGCTGGGGCATCAAGATGATCACTTCAACACCTGTCCACCCTCAGGCTAATGGGCAGGCAGAATCCAGCAATAAAATCATCATCAACAATCTCAAGAAGAAATTGGGCTCCAAGAAAGGTAAATGGGTTGAGGAGCTGCCATTTGTCCTTTGGGCAGACAAAACTACACCTAAAAATGCTATTGGCCAAACGCCATTCTCGTTAGTATTTGGGGCAGAAGCTGTGATTCCTACAGAGATGGTACTCCCAACAGCCAGAGTCAATTGCCAAGATCCTGAAACCAACAGCCAGAATCTCCTTCAGGATCTCGAAACAGTTGAGGAGCTCAGAGATATGGCCAAAATCCGAATGGCATCTTATCAACAGCGGATAGCGAAATCTTACAACAAGAACACCAGGCTGAGAAGATTCCAAGTAGGTGACTTGGTATTGAGAAAAGCTTTTCAGAATACAACCAATCCTGCTGATGGGAAGTTGGCACCCAAGTGGGAAGGCACTTACCTTATAGACTCTGAAGAGGGAAAGGGGGCATATCGTCTGATAAATATGGAAGGAGAACCTCTGCCAAGAGCTTGGAATGCTATCCACCTTAAAGCGTATTTTATGTGAGAATCCCATTGAGAATCTCAGGCAAAATCCCAAGGATCCTCACCGTACAAGTAACCCAAGGTACGAGTACTAATCTTATTTCAATTTATCCTTATTATTTCTATGATTCATTACTAACTTAAGCATCGGAGTGGTGTTAGCTAAGCTAACACCCACCCCTCACCAAGTATTGAGTGTTTTGCAGAATTTGAGAATCCTAGAGAAATTTGGGTATATCCCCAGTTAGAGGTTGGCCACCTCTTCTACGTTTAAGGTGTCCCGCACACCTTCTAAGGTTTGAGAGGCTGACTCCTCTCCTAAGTTTGGGTAATCGCCAGTAGCGCACGACCCTCGCCAGTAGCGCACATTGTCCCCCAGTATGCTCAAGGTGGCAGGACCAGTCCACTCCAGGGGTGGCTGACAATCTTGTCATTGGAGGCTGCTGGGAGGATTCTCAAGGTTTATAACACTGACGTGTTATCTAAGGTTTTGGCATTATCATGTCACATACGTATGGGCTTGTCCCCAGTTTTGGCTTAGTCCCAAGTTTACGGGCTTGTCCCAGTTTTGGCTTAGTCCCAAGAATCCCGGGTTTATCCCCAGCTTATTTTTAACTTGTTTACTCTCGGAAGTGTTAGCTTCGGCCGGAGGCCAAGAAGCTTCTTAAAATTGTTTCAGGTTTTGGAGGAAGCTGAGACAAGTGCTGAGAAAAGTGTATTCAGGATTCCCATAGGAATCCCAAATCAGGTGAAAGAAGATATGATTGTTTGAAATCGGAAAATCGATTAAGGTAAAATTTAAAGGTCAGTTTTTACTGTCTTGAAGACTAACCTATCATGTTATTTAAGTCTCGAATGGTTTTCCAACATACAAGTCATTTTTTACTAATTTTTGTAAACCAATCCTGTTTATGGAAATTTCAACACAAATCACAACATGAGAAGCCAAAAGATACTAATATTATTGATAATTACGGAAGGTTGTGAGCTTCTCAAGCTTCGTCCTGAAAACCTCAGGATCCCTCCACTTGAGAAGCTCGAAGGTCAAAAGATTGTTTCTAGGAATCCTGGTTTCGTCTTGTAAACACAAGATCCCTCCACCAGGATCCCTACCATTGTTGTTTGTTACTTGTTCATTACAGGAAAAGGAAAATGTTTCACCCAACAAACCACCAAAAAAACATAAAAAAGTGGGCTCAGACTGTTGCATTGTCCTCATCGCCCACTGTCTTCTCCTCCTCCGCCTGCTTCACCACGTCCTCCAGCTTCTTGCCTTCTCCCAGCTCCAACACATATGCCCTTGTCATCGCCACCGGAGAATCCGGAACCATTTTTGAGGAGCCACCATCATTCCCATCTTTTCCTTCCCCATCGCCATCTACCTCCCAATGATTCCAAGACTAGCCTCCAGCCTGCTATGTCCCAACCCGGAACCTGAAAGCCAGCCGCTTCGGCCTCTTCTGCCATTTGAATTTTGCATTCTAGGACGCTTCGGGCAGCTGAGAGTTGGCCAATTTCGGCATCAGCGGCTATCTTGGCTTCTAGGGCTTGACGCTGCTCAGTGAGCTTATGCTCATAGAGAAGGGTCTTACCCCTAGCAGTCTCGGCTTGAGCCTGGATCTTCTCGTTGGCTTCGATGAGCTTCTTCTCCATGTCCATAGCCTGGAAGCTCAGCTTCTCGACACCCTACACAAACAGGAATCCTGATCAGCAGCTGTAACAGGTATGAAACTAACATGAAATTATATGAGCTTCTTACCAAGTTGATCATGGTCTGCATCGAGAGGATCTTGTTGCTGACCTCGGAAGGGGCAAGATCTTCAAAGGTTTCCAGGTACACCACGGGAGCTGCTGGAGTCTCAGGGGCCTTTCTCTTCTTGGAAGCTGAGGCTTTTGGTCGGTTGACAGGCGGCTTGGAGACGGTGGGATGCTCAAGTTGTTCCTTCTTGACTTTGAGGAGACTGTCAGGATCCTTCAGGGAAAATGAGGCGTTGGATTTGGGAGCTGCAAACAGAAACATGTTATTAGTATCCAGGATGCTCGAATAAGTAAACATTTCAGAATCCTGCGAAGACTTACCAGACATGGCGGGAGTGTGGTCGGCTGAATAGCTGTTTTCGCTGGCTGTTGCTTCAAGAACTAGGGCTCTCTCGCTGGCAGGAATCCGGTAAATTGCTTCGAGCTTCTTGAAATCAGGCTGCTTCTTGATAAGATTCTCAAATTTGGGTGCTGCAAAGAAGAAAACAACAGAAAAATTAGACACATATTGGAAAATTAGCAACAACAAGAAACTTCAATATCCTACCCTTCTCAACCCACTTCAACGGCAACTCCGTCCCCCCCAGGAATCGAGTCTCGTTTGACGAAGAAAAAACGCTTCTTCCAGTCATGGTCATTGTGGGAAGCTCGGGGAATCAACTGGGAGGTGGAGGTACGAGCCTGGAGAACAAACCGGCTACAACCATGGGTTCTTAACTTATATGCTTCACAGATCTCAGGAATCCCAATGTCGAGATTCCTAGTTTGGTTCAACTGATCCAGAGAATACAAGATTCTCCAGACCATCGGCATGGTTTGGGAGTAAGAAAGCCGGGTGGTTTTGAAAAACTGAGTAACGAGCTCTGGAAAGGGGAATGTCATTCCGAGCGAAAAAGGGTAGTACATGAAACAGACCCAAGTTGTAGACATGAAATCAGACTTGGTAAGGGAATCGAAAGGTCGGAAAACGGTTTCCGGCGGAAAGATGCCGGAATTCTTCAACTCAAGAATGTCGCGATTGTCAAAGGTACAAGCTTCTTCCTCACAGGGGATGATATACCCCTGATCATGGAAATCTCCGACAACCGGAGAGCTCAACGACGAAGACGACCGAGTGTTTTTCTTGGCCATGGCCGAAAAACAGGAAGGAAAGCGAGAAAGAAGAAAGGGAACTGACCTGGAATGTCGGAGAAGCTCGAGAGGTTTTTGCGAAGAAGATGGTGAATATCTCATGAATTAATCTCCTATTTAAGGAAAAATGTCACATCTCTTGGACGCCGAGAAAACAGTCACATCCTAACTGTTTTTACCGTCTACACGTCGTTAAAAAGGCATCTTTTTGAATTTTAACAGCCGTCGAGCTTATCCACATCTGTTGAAATTCAAGGGGCAATTGGTGAGGGTGTATTTTCAGGATGCTCGCAGGAAGCTTACACAGTGCAGGAATCCTATTAACGTCTGGGAATCCCATGAATCCAGGTATCCTGATTTATTTATTTATAACTAACCCTCCTATTTGCCTCGTGTTTATTTGACCAGGTTAAGACGAAGTAAGTCATCAACTACCTCCGAAACTTACGCCCCAGCTGAAGAAGATCGTGGACCAAGTGAACGAAGAGGCCCTTAACGGTCGAATTAGTTGGATAGTAGGATCCCGGGAATCGCGGAAAGTTTGTTAACATTGTATTCGTTATATAAATCGAGGATTCGATCAGTAGGAACACACAACTCACTCACACTTTAGCTCTGATAGCATACAATCTCTGTAACACTTAGCCTGATCGATCAAACCTCCAAAACACTTGTAATTTTCAGTTTCCTATCAATAAAATTGTGTGGTAGCGGGCTCTTCAGGCCGGCTCCCGAGGTTTTTTTGCTAGGATTCCTAGAGGCAACTCGAAGAATCCTGGATTTTCCCTCGTTACATCCTTGTGTTCAGTTTTACATTTCGAACATATTAACAAGCACACTACCTCACATTCTAAGTTTGGAATACGAAATTCCTTTGTGAATTTTTGACCAAAACACTCGTCATGTCAAACGCCACCTACATGGTTCACACCAAATAAGTTAGCCAAGCTAAGTGAGAACCCAACATTTATATGATTCATTTATCACATATAATTATTCTGCTAATGATATTGTCATATGTCCTAACCCATGCCATTACACAAGTGCATTAGAGCAATACGTAACCCCAATAGTTATGTTACTGTAGTCTACTTGGTTCAGTTACGTATTGCTAGAAAAGGTTAATAAAAGAAAACCCAAACACAAATGTAGATAGTAAAAGGAAAAATTAAAAATACAGTTAAAAGTTAAAACAAACAAAAAGAAAAAGAGAAACCCATATTAAACATTATAAAACCCACATCACAATAAAACAATTATAAAAAACCAAATAACAAAAAACAAAAATGTATATACATATAATTGGCAACATACTAATTTAGAACAAAAGTCCGGTTTTTTAAAAAGCACATTGTATATTAAGACATTTGACAATTTGCGTTAGAACTTATGTCAGATTTTTTATTGATAAATATAATTTGCTTAGACATTTGATAAAGATGTTGATCACTCTTACAGTTATGGCTTATTATTCCAAGTGACTCAAAACAGTGTATTTGAGAACTTACTTGAAGAGGCAAAGACTAGGTCTTTCAACTGGAGACTAAAGGATCATGATTTAGATGCAGTGACTGAAACTGATAGGCAGAGGTTGATTTCGATTGCCTCTCAATTGCCTACCAGGTTGACAAAGAATGATGAGAATTACATCCTACTGAAAAAGATACAAAGGGCTCTTGTGGTTAGAAATTTGAAGACAAAGGAAGAGGTAGCTCAGATGCAAGTTAGGGGACTTTG
>JBCNJP010001258.1:0-48227 GCA_039602395.1 Deinandra increscens subsp. villosa | reverse complement strand
CTTTAAAAACCATTACTAAAACCATTTACCTTTCCAAAAGCCTTCCAAAATCCAGCTCTAGCAAACAGTTAAAAGATTAACAGTTTTAGTAATGATTTCTAAAGCCTAGTGAGTAGATTAGAAATAAGTGAAAACATATTGCTTTTACAGCAATATTGCCTATAATTTATAAAAACTGATAATGTTTCTAACTCCCCTTTACATGAAAAATAAAAGTTACAAGGGAGAGGTGAATTCACTACTTATGTAATTTAAGCAAAGAAACAAAATTGTTTCTAGCTCATATCCATTTAATAAAAGAAACAACCAATAGAAATATTAACTGTGTTTTAATTATGATATATAGGACAGCAAATAAGCAAAGCCACCTATACAATATGCATGAAAAGTAGAGGCAGCAATCTTGACTCAGTTATTGGTAAATGGCTCAATTTAGGTGATTTTTATCTCAAATGGGTTCGATGGGCAAATTTCAGGAAATTATTAAATAAAGTGAATGTGGGTGAAAAGGATGAAGGAGTCTGACAGCTTCAAACTCATCCAAAACGTAGTTAAAATGCGTGAAGCGTTTTCTCGTTTTATTCAACAACGAAAACAGCTTAACATTGGTCTAACAATTTTTTATTATCATACTTTGCATATTAATCATTTTAAAATTTAAGAACATAAGACAACAATCTGCATACCAACCCAACCCATTGCTAGCAGCTTCAGAAATTAACCATTTTTGTGTCCTTAAACTGTAAAACCATGGCATACCTCATATCTTTGGGGATGTATTTGTTGGGCATGTGGTCTTGTTCCAAAATTGAAGTGAGCTCGGACCCACTGGCCCAAAGAAACAAAGCATGACTAGGAATTCTGACACCGGGCCAAATTCCATCATTAGCTTCTAGCACAGCTAAATCACGTTTCTTGCTTTCATAAGCTTCATCTTGAAGCTGCTTACGGCTTTTCTTCTCAAACCCTTTTAGAGGGACCCATGGAGGTATGCCCTTTTGTAGTTTGTGAATGAAAGCAGTTGCTGCAGCACCTAGTCTCACTGTAATTTAAACAGGAAACCACTTGAATCTAAATATTAAATTTTAATATTAAATTTTGGTCCTAATAACCAGAATCGCATAATCAGTTGTTATAAAACGAGTTGCAGAAGGTATTGATTGAAAGTGCTTGTGTTGTTTGAAGTTGTAACTTGTAACAGAGATGATCAGTTGTTTATGCGTGTGACAAAATCTTAGTATCCGAGAAATCATTACATAAGATTACCAAAAATGACATTCTTGTGATAAAGGTGATATGTCTTGTGAGATGGGAGTAAAAGTCACTCCTATAAGGATGGAAGGAGTAATTTGGGAGTAAAAGACACTCGAATTAGGTTGGAAGGAGTAATTCGACCGTAAATAATCAAATAACCATTAGTAGAATATCTTTATTTAAACTTTAAAAATGACTATATATAATCAGTTTGAAACGGAAATCCGCACACCCACAAATCCTAATATCCTGTAAATATATTAAGAATTTTTCAGTCCTGAAAGACTAAAAGAGACTACAGACTACTTTATATGAAATGAGTTAATGGAATGGATTGCAGAATTCCATTTAACGTTTGGTTGGCCTATAAGGATGGAACGAGTTTAGTATAAAATAAATTTATGTTATAATAAAATAGTCTTTTAGTTAAAACTTTGAAATTTATAAAGATGATTTATGTTATTAAAGCTTATGTAAAAAAAAAATCATTGTAGCTTCTCATCCCATTCCAGGAAGAAATGAATAAAAAAAAAGTTGTGTCTACAAGAATACACATATTTTTCATTCCATTCCTTCTCTGACTCCAGCTTACAAGTTTACCACTAACAAAGATTACAAAAAGGGCATAAATAGTTTTAAGAGCAAACCTTCCCAAGTAGCGACTGCACGCTCCATACCATAAATCATGCCAATTGGGACCCACTCATCCATATCATCACCCCAAATAAAAGTATACTTATCAATGATTCCCGCACCCCAAGCGGTCTTAAGTTGTATCAGTTCACAAGGCCCTCTTGTTCTTCCTATCCGATCTTTGTAGTACCATCCACCAGATCTCATGATAACTATAACAAAAGACAATATTACAAAACTATGTGTTACACCACTAAAATGACAAACTTCATGTCCCAAAAAAAAAAAAAAAAAAAAAAAAAAAAACCAAGCTTCAAAATTGACTAATGCTCCTATAAATCATTTTTCTCTTCCAAAATGCAAGTTTACAATGACCCCAAGGAGAAGGCCATGTCAACCATAGCTTCCTTAAAAATAATCAACTTCTTAATGATCAATTTTTTGTCCCAAAGTCCAAAATAACAGGACTTTTTACCAAAAGACTAGGGAGACAGACTACGGTAAACAAGAAGTGTTATTAAACAAAGTTCAAAAAATTATAAGCAAAAATAAACCAGTGTACAAACATATTATGTTGCTATTTTATTGTAATTAGGGATTGACTATTGATTGATCAGACTTTTAACTTATATCATTTGTGACATACGGTTTAAAATTCTATTATTTGCAAAATTCGAAAATCCATATGTTCGTCTCAATTGTATCCGGTTGATTTTCTCAAGTAAACCACGAGAATATTCAATCTGAAAGTGATTCACGCTTTCGGAATTATCCAAGATACCAACATATTACGTCCTACATTCTTCATTCTAAAAGGGGAGGTTTTATTTTTTCGAACTTTCACATCGATTGTCCTCAAACCTACTACTATTGAGCGGAATTTTACGGGATATGCTTGTAGTTTTCACATGGATTGTTTGCAAACCAAATGAATTTGCAAAACATCACCCATTTTCACCATGAAAACTCCATTCTAGTCCTATATTGTTGAACTATGATCTCGATTATCATATTAACATCAATTTGAATGAACATAAGATAAATGCTTCTAGCAAATATATATCAAAAAGCTCCAAATAGTATAAAACTTACAGTCATAATATCTCTTCTCCAGCCTCTTATACCCAACAGCCTGAGCAACATCAATCGGGCGGCCGGGAGGATAAGGCCGTTGCCGGAACCCCCACAGCCCGAAAAAGAACTGTTTCGCAAAATCCCAAAACTTATCATCCGATTCCTTCTTCGTCTTGATCGCTTTCCTCGGCATCGGCCGGCCGTCCGGCCCGATCACATTCGGAATCGACTTCCAGTACTTCTTATCCTCCCACCTATACGGCTCCGAATTCTCTTTCAGCTCCATTTCATTAATCTCATCAAGAACCTCCTCCACTCGGGCCAGAAACTTCACAACCGGACTCTCTCGAAACCCCTTCAACCACCTCTCGTTTTCCTCAATCTCTTCCCGGGTCGGGTTTTCTTTCTTTTCGAAAATCGGGTCTTCGTTCAGGATCCGTTCGACTTCCGGGGTGTGGCGGTAATCGGGGCGGTTTTCGGATTCCCAGTGGAACTGTTCGAGCATTTTCTTGTAGGTTCCGGGTTTGGGTCTTGTGGAATCGGGTTCAAGTTCGGGTTTTTTGGTGAAGGGGTTGGAAATGGAGATGGCGGCGAAAGGGGAGTGGGGTTGGGGGTGGGGTTTGAAGGGGTTTAGGGATTCGGCAAGAGAGTGGAGGTTTATGGGTTGTAGAGGGTTTGGGGGCTTCTTGAACCAGTTTTCCCCGAAGGGGTTGAAGTTAATTGACGCCATTGATGAGCAGAAAGGGAAGAAACTGGGAAGGAATTTAGGGGTAGTGAGCTGATTTTGGAGGAGACGAGGAAGAAGAAGATAGAACGCTCGTTGTTTTGGCGAAATGGAATGGGTGGGTTGTTGGGTCGATGTTTGATGGGCTCACCTAACAAGAACCCTTATTGGTCTGTTGGGCCTTCCATAAAAGCTGTAGGTTGAGAAATGAGAAATAAAATTAGATTGTGGTAACTACCATTCCACATACCAAGTATTTAATTTTAATTTTTTAACCGTAAACATCTGATTATCCGAGGGTCTTATCATTGAAAACAATGTTAACCATCCGCTGCGACCATAGTCTGTGCGAGTAACCAGGATCCTCAGTGTTGCACGTCCGACCCAGAAGAAACTTACCACCCAAAGGCCCACTATGGTAAAACCTCTAACCCACATCTATAACATTTTATATATATATATATATATATATATATATATATATATATATATATAGTGTTAGGTGGGATTTGAACCCATGACCTCCATATTAACGAGATTTGTTGCCTTCATGTTGTTACGAAGATAGCACGGGTACACGAAGTAGTAACATTGTTATTACGCTACATAAATACAAAAAAACTGAATAACGATGTTAAAATTAGAAGACAAAATACCTGAAAGTCATGTTATACGACTGTACCCATTATACCATAAACTTATTTGCTAAACTCATTGGTGAAGTAAACAAAATCGATCGAGGTCAGATGATCAACCAGAACTCTGGGAACTCTTCAGTGAACCGAGAGCGGTAGCTTCTAAGGTCACCAGAGGGAGGACTGCGAGGGTGGAAATGAGAGCAAAACCAACACACTGAAACAATGCGTTAGGGTATTACATGGTGGACCATAGAGGAGTCGCTGTATCGACCTCCGACATATCACGTGTATATCTCACAGTTACATCCCCTTGGCCTTGTCAAAATTGCTCATTTCGAATTTGCCCTTCGGGATTTGAAGAGGATGCATACTGTGGCTTTGTTTAGAGCTTTCTTCATGCTGTTGAAAAAGGGGGACTGGTATACCTCTGACAAGAGGCTTGGTGGAGACAACATGTAAGGGGTTAGGCATGCGGAAATAGGGCTTGGAGGAAGAAGTTTTTCTTCGTTAATGCTGGGATGGTACTAGTAGAGATGGTAATGAGGAAAGGTAGTGAGCCAATTGTGGATCTGGTGGCATCCGAGGATGGGATGGTACCAGTAGAGATGGTAATGAGGAAATGTAGTGAGCCATTGTGGATCTGGTGGCATCTAAGGACACATTGTCCTCTATTTTATATGCTTGGTTGAAAAGAAATCCGACCGATCTACAAGAGCTTCCTGAAGCCGCTCTGGTTCGCATGGGCAATAGTCGTCTATGGGGGTGAGAAAGACATTCCCCAGAGTTTGAACGGGTGGAGGGCTCTTCTATTCAATGTAGTGTGTTTATTAACTTTTAGTGATATGTTTGTTGCGCATTTTTACTGATTGTGCTTTCCCGCTTGTAGGTCCGGTGGTGTTGGCGGAACTCCTCTTTCCTTCTTTAGCGGAGCAACTAAAATATATAAAGAGGAAGTTGTGCGAGGATGACCGTCCACTACTAGAGCGCACCAATAACTTGTTGGACGTAATTCCAACTTAATGGGTCATGCGAGCCAATGCAGGCCCAAACCCCTAATCCTAATATAATTATCTAAAGGAAGTGATAATTATCTAGGAACCCTATTTGATTGTTTAAAGGAATTAATTAATTATTTAGGAGTTGTATTAGGGTTAGGATTTATTTTTCCTTGGGCATCAAGGTTTTGTTTTCATATATAATGCTCTATGATCTAAAGGTTAATTGATCATGAGAGTGCAAGTGTAACTTGAGTTTTTGAGTGAATTTTTCTCTAGTTATATTTGTGTGTTGCTTTCATATTTGTTTGTAATTCGATCGGACCTTGAATTGGTATCAGAGCCACGTTCAAGAAACCCGAGCCGAAAACATCAAGGATCGAACCAAAGGAAGAAGGTCTGATCACATCTAGGAAGTAACGAGGGGCTGTCTTTTACTTGCGACTGGAAAAAACGGAAGGAATCTGTTCGAGTAATAACGTGATACGAACCAAAGGGGCGGCAGTTCGATTCAAAGTGAAGACCCGAAGGGCTGGAATCTTCACACATTTTTCTATTCTCGAGAAGATAAGAAGGGATAAGGAAACTTAAAATTTTGTGAAGGAAACTTAAATTCTTTTTTTTACATGTGAAGGCCAGAAGGATTAAGGAGACCTCACAATTTTTTCGAAGTATTGACAACATAAGGAAGAAACTGTTGCCAATACTATGTCGACTTCGACCCCCCTACGCAACCAGGTAAAGAATAGACTTCACCACACCTTCAATGTCCTATGTTGAACCAGACGAATTACACGTTATGGGCAATAAGGATGAAAGCCATCTTCAAAGTGCATGGCGTATGGGAAGCGGTGGATCCAGGGACGATAACGGACGAGAAAAAGATCAATGTAGCTGTAACGCCCGAATACAATTTGATGCCAAACTTACACATTATAACGTTAAAAATCGGTCCCAGAAAATTTTTCTTCAAAATACATAGTTTGACATCCATAAACCCAACACTTGGGATTACATTTACAAATTATACCCACTTGAGTTTGACATTTAAAAGTGATCATTAACTTGTATATAAATTCTTTTTACCGCAACACATAACGGGTCGTTCGTCCTTTGGGTGATCGGTTCTTCAATCGTCTTGATGAGCATCCTTTAAGCTTCCCCCTTTTTGTACCTGCAATTTACTCACTTTCAATAGTGAGTTTCTATTGCATCAACAAGTATAAACATCATTAACAATGATAAACAACAATTAAATTCAGAAAAGAGTTCCTAGGCGTATCGCCTAGATCTCCATTATTTCCAAGCGATACGCTTGGTTCTTTAGGCGTATCGCCTTCTGCTCCAGTTGCTCCAAGCGATACGCTTGGAGCCAACTTTCCAGGGGTTTGGCCGAAATCTGGCCTGTTCAATACTTAGCCAATATTTTGGCTACTTCACCTGTTTTTACCAGTTTGCACCAGACCTGTGGGGACTTTATATCTACTCTTAGAATGTCCCAAAACACATTTTTAAGCATAAAGACTATACATTTACATACCTTGGCCATGGGTTACATTTTGATAACAAATCCCGGATTCTCTCGACCCGTTTGACCCACTTAGAGGTTCCTTGTGGCAACTATCAATGTTACCTTCCAAGATTTACCCATCGCTTATGGTTTACAAGTAGAACATAATGCAAGCAATATATAACATCAAAGCATTTGCATATATACCCGTAGTTAGTTTCACGCTTCCGTTATGAGTCTAGCTTTGCACATTACCATACACTAAGTTTTTGACATAGTTCATACAAATCTCACCCTACTTGTCATTGGTTCAACTAATCTTTTAGTTGCTATCCAAAATATCTTTGTACCATTATTTGACCCGTTAAGACGGGTCCTTGCCCTTGGTTTACCCCAAATGCCTCACTTGACCACAATTAAGCCTTGGAATCTATGGTTCTTTAACCATTTAAGATTTCCATTCTTTTGTTACTTGGCATGAGCTCTACAAGCCCATTTTAGCCATTGTAATTTTCATACGTTATTCGATTCATCCGAATCTTTTCTATGGTCAAGTTTATCATTGGAGAACCTATTGGCTTTGAGCTTCACGGTTCCTAGAACCATTCGTCGCCCATTATACACTTCATAGTTTATTCTCCCAAATAGTAAAAAAAAACACATTTACTTATCTATATCATGTAACATAATTAATGTTACACATACCTTTGGTTCCTACAACCATTATCAATCAATTACCCATTTGGCCATTTTTTTTATGGTCCCTATGTATCAATTAGTAAGTTTTATTCTTTGACTCATTGTAATGAAATCTTTAGAATCATTCGACCCATTTAACCCATTAGCATGAATCCTACGATTCATTTACCGCTAATATCATACATTCTTATGGCCATGGTTCCTATGGACCATTTAGTTATGTATTGTTCTTTGACCCATTACCTTCTTAGAGCTTAACTCTAATTATTTTACCTTGTAATTATACGCAATTCAACAACTTGCCTCGTAGGGAAAGTTTATCACATTTCATAAAAATCATGCATTCTATATCATTCATGCAAATATGAGTCATTAACAAGATATGTAACATAGCATAGATGTTACCTCGTGAGCTTTAACCATTCCTACCCGGTTCCTGTTTGCTCCTTCCACTTGGTTACCTACTAAGGTTATCACCCATGTCAGGTTTATATCACAAATTATCAATATACAAGCAATTCAACTTATTCACTCTTACTAGCTTTTAAAAACATCAATTCTTGTGCAGCATTTTTCAGCAATGCTGCTGTAACGGTCCATTTTGACCATTCTATAAATTTTTCCAGCATTCCATGTTCAAACATGGAACGTAGTAGACTGAATTACCTTTCCAGGCATATAAGGCACACCTTCTAACGATGTTTCTATGATTTTATACAAT
Source organism: Deinandra increscens subsp. villosa (assembly GCA_039602395.1). Lineage (NCBI taxonomy): Eukaryota > Viridiplantae > Streptophyta > Magnoliopsida > Asterales > Asteraceae > Deinandra > Deinandra increscens. The sequence continues at coordinate 39,979 of JBCNJP010001258.1, read as the reverse complement.
TTTTATAAAAACAGGACAGCAACTATATTTATTTCCAAACAGCATGCTGAGTAATCTGCATATCTGCGGAAATCATTATTTTTGACCCACTTAATGACTGAATCAGCTTCAGATTTATAAAAATGAGTTGAAGTAGGTTCAAAGACCTTTCCAACCATATATGGTACACCTTCTAACGATGTTTCTATGATTTTATACAAATTTTCTAAAAACAGGACAGCAGCTATATTTATTTCCAAACAGCTTGCTGAGTAATCTGCGTAGCTGCGGAAATCATCAGTTTTGACCCACTTAATTTCCGAATCAGCTGCTGATTTCTAAAATTGAGTTGAAGTCATCTCAAAGAGCTTTTCAACCATATAAGCCACACTCTCATTGGATGCCCGAGTGATTTACTACGAAACTTTTAAAACAGGGCTGAAACTTTTTCTTTTTAACCGCAGCAACTTTGTTTTGCTTTAATAAAAACTCACTTAGACATTTTATCGAACACCTTGTGTGCAATATTCATAATAAGTCTAAATCAACCTACTTTACTTAGGTTAGTATTCCATAATTTGCTAATTATGAACATTCTTCCATTTTGCAAGTTTGCATCCAAAAATTATCAATTTGCAAACCCATTTGTACACTTTTTCGTTCATGAGCATCATAGGTTTCAAAAACCCCAAATCCATGGGTTTAATTTCGTGACTTAGGGGTCCCCCTACCAAAACTTGGTTTTTAGGTCACAATCACATGCATTTAGGTCATCTTTAAATGACTAAATCATCATACAACAACCTAGATACGAATTACATCCCTAATTTGTTCAATTTCACACCAAATTTTCGAACATAGACATGCAACTATAAAAAGTATTACTTACATGATGTCTTCAAAGAGTTTAGCAATCCTTAACACTCTCAATTTCTTGTTTTAATCATCAAAATCGCATCTTAGCACTCAAGGATTGCCATTTTCGAGTTTTAGGATTTGGAATAGGATGGAGATGAAATCTGGAAGTCGCATACTCCTTCCAGATCGTTCCCTGTATTTTGTTTATACATAATTTTTTTTTTATTCAATTAACTCAATTGCAAGTTTAGTCCCTCTAATTTGATGTCTAGGTAAATTTTAACCAAGACTTCTACATTTACATGACAACCCTTAACCTTATTTATAACATTCAAATGTTATATTATAGGTCAAATATAGTCCAGCTATATCACCCATAACGCAACTTAACAGTTTTAAGCTACTTAGAATTTGGGATGTTACAACTCTACCCCCCTTAAAGAAGGTTTCGTCCCCGAAACCTATTCCAGGTCTTAGTTACTTAAAGACATTACCCGAGCCTTTATAAAGACTGCGGTTGCACCAGTAACCTTATATTCAATGGTTACCCGTATAAATCACAATGTGTATAGATTTAGGCCCACATAAAAATATGTATCCAATATTTCACTATTTTTGTTTAGCCTTCGCTATGGACTAGTATTTTTATGGCCAATTTATGGTCATTATTAATGTCCCATGTAATCTCGAAACTTGACTAAACGGGTTTGAGTTGTTACATTTATCAACTCCGAATTAGTCATCATATGACAAATTTTATTTCTTGCTTTTACCCGCCCCGTAGGATAGTACTAGCATGATAACTTTTTGTTATCCTTTATCTTCCCCATTTTACATGTTCAGGAGTTCACAGTTTATAACTCCACGTGTCATTTAGGGTCGAGGTTCTAATGACTAATGTCATAACCTTGTTAATCAAGCATCAAAATTTCAAATAATCACCCTCTCCATAAGAGGTTCTAACGTTAATGTAATAACATTCGTACCTTAGTGTCATCACAAACAGCGTATACAGCTTCCTTGCTCATGTTTACCTTGACGATAATCCTAGTCGGAATCTCGTCCCGCGACATTCCTGCTAGTTGTGTCCTTGCACAGTCTAACTGTAGATACACATATTAAGCAGTATAACAATATTTGCAAGTGTTTAGCATGTCACTTGCCATTTACCTTTCACATTCGATAATATAGTACATTTTACTCTATGGTTCCTATGACTCTAAAAGCCATTTATACCATCACATAATCCTTTTTAGGATTATACTGTATTCTTCTAACATGATTTAAGGAGTCAATTGCATATTCATTATATATTATGATTCATAATCGTTTGCTCGTCTCATTTATTATTAGAGTATTGTTCATGACTCCTGGTCATGGTACCTTCGACCATTTCAACATTCCAATTTAACATGGCACGAGTGCCATTTTCCTCCAATTTAACCGTTCATTTTATATATTAGGCTTTATTTAATAGTTCGTACTACGAACTCTTTGCCCGCTTACCCTGCCCCTAATTGAGGCTTCTAGGAACCCATATTACCCGCAAGGTTTCTTGCATTGAGATTTTCATTTAGAGAATTTGAGAGTACTTACATAGAATCCTCATAACGTATTCAGGAACGGTCGCTCCCGACGCCCTTCCAGCCTTTTATACCCTTCATTACTTGTGGGCCTCACCCATAGAGTTGGGTCGATCACCCACCTGTCAACTTCAATTCCCTATTAGTTATATAAAACTTACACGGGAATCAACATGACTCATCAACATGAGTTTTCATGCGCTTAAACAAGGTTAATTCTCACCTTTTGTTAAGCGTCCAGTCATTTCATAGGGTTACGGGTTTTCTAGCATATACAATAACCCGTTTTTCCCTATTCTCTCTTTTTTTTCCGTTTCAAATTTTAAATCAATTCTAGACTTGGGTTTTATCCCGAGTCACTTTAAAATCATTTGCATTATACAAATTCGACATCTTTTAGCTATTTATGACATCGCATAATAGACATGATTCAACCGTCTCAACGGTTTCGTCGATTAAAACATATGACCACTTCGACTCATTAGTTCCATGGTTATTCGTTAATCTTTCTTTTATGACATTTCAATATAAGATTCAACATTTGTACATCCGTAGATGTCCCAATTGTAACCTTGTTTCAAAATTATTGGCTTCACGACCCCCTCTTGGGTTGTTCTTCACCAATTACCACATTCATTATGTTGGTTTCACGGCTCCTACAGAGTCGTTCTTCACCAATTTCCATTTCATTATATTGGCTTCACGGCTCCTACAGAGTCGTTCTTCACCAATTTCCATATTCATTACATTGGTTTCACGGCTCCTACAGAGTCGTTCTTCACCAATTTCCATTTCATTATATTGGCTTCACGGCTCCTACAGAGTCGTTCTTCACCAATTTCTATTTCATTTATATTTCAATTTCAATTTCAAATTATGACCTCATGGGTCCAGATTCTTATTTCGACCCAATTTAGACACATGTATATGCAATTACCATTTATCAAAATGTAATCCAGGTTGGGTAGTCCCACCTGGTTGTACCTTAGCACATGCCCATTATGCATTCGAGTCCTAGCACAATGCATTTTGGAGTCGTATGTGTCATCATCCATCCACTTGCTTGGGTACAATTTTCCTGCAAAATCAATGTCACGTTTGACCACTTCTAGGGTTTTCCTTACCTACAGCAAGGTTACCACACATGAACATTAATATTCACATGTTTCAAGATACAACATTGTCTAATTATATGTCACAATGTTATCTTGTTATCTTGAGAAATTTTCATCTCATTTATGACCTATGGTTCCGATTAACCATTTATGATCAAATACCACATGATACACGGTGGTGGCTCCCTAGAACCTTTTCTCACCCGTTGTATCATGCTTAGCAATTATATGGTTCTTACAAGATAAAAACATGATCCTAATATAGTAGGATTCAGAAGTACTTATCAATTTCAAATTCCTTTGCCTATGGCAAGGTTTTCTAGTTTTATTGGTCATGGCCAATAATTTTCCACAGGTTTATACAAGGTTTCTCGCCTAGGCTTTACCCCGTTTCTACCTGCCTCATTGATATTTGGGCTCTCAAAGCCTCCTTTCTTTGTTTCCCTGTAAGATCACCGCCATCATGGCCCGTCATTGATCTACAGAATTGAAATTTTCATTAGCTCAACAGCTTTTATCTCCCTTACCGCAGCAAGGTTTTATATATCATATTGGTCATAGCCAATATTTCCCCATAGGTTTATACGAGGTTTCTAGCATTAGCATTACCCCGTTTCTACCTGGGACACTTCACTCACGCACTTCCCGGTTCAGGTGTGAAAACACCTCCCCGTGCGTTTCCCCGAGTGATAGCTAATAAATCTGCCTTTACCGGCATATAGGACTTATTATTCCTATCAAACACAATTATCAATAATCAGTTTTATGGTTATGTACCTTACCCGGACACTTCATCAAGCTTGAACCGATCACTTTTCCCGTTCCCCTGAGCTCAAGGTTTGAGTTTAAGTACTCCCCGAGTACTTAATTCTCTCAAACCATGGCTCTGATACCAAATTGTAACGCCCGAATACAATTTGATGCCAAACTTACACATTATAACGTTAAAAATCGGTCCCAGAAAATTTTTCTTCAAAATACATAGTTTGACATCCATAAACCCAACACTTGGGATTACATTTACAAATTATACCCACTTGAGTTTGACATTTAAAAGTGATCATTAACTTGTATATAAATTCTTTTTACCGCAACACATAACGGGTCGTTCGTCCTTTGGGTGATCGGTTCTTCAATCGTCTTGATGAGCATCCTTTAAGCTTCCCCCTTTTTGTACCTGCAATTTACTCACTTTCAATAGTGAGTTTCTATTGCATCAACAAGTATAAACATCATTAACAATGATAAACAACAATTAAATTCAGAAAAGAGTTCCTAGGCGTATCGCTTAGATCTCCATTATTTCCAAGCGATACGCTTGGTTCTTTAGGCGTATCGCCTTCTGCTCCAGTTGCTCCAAGCGATACGCTTGGAGCCAACTTTCCAGGGGTTTGGCCGAAATCTGGCCTGTTCAATACTTAGCCAATATTTTGGCTACTTCACCTGTTTTTACCAGTTTGCACCAGACCTGTGGGGACTTTATATCTACTCTTAGAATGTCCCAAAACACATTTTTAAGCATAAAGACTATACATTTACATACCTTGGCCATGGGTTACATTTTGATAACAAATCCCGGATTCTCTCGACCCGTTTGACCCACTTAGAGGTTCCTTGTGGCAACTATCAATGTTACCTTCCAAGATTTACCCATCGCTTATGGTTTACAAGTAGAACATAATGCAAGCAATATATAACATCAAAGCATTTGCATATATACTCGTAGTTAGTTTCACGCTTCCGTTATGAGTCTAGCTTTGCAAATTACCATACACTAAGTTTTTGACATAGTTCATACAAATCTCACCCTACTTGTCATTGGTTCAACTAATCTTTTAGTTGCTATCCAAAATATCTTTGTACCATTATTTGACCCGTTAAGACGGGTCCTTGCCCTTGGTTTACCCCAAATGCCTCACTTGACCACAATTAAGCCTTGGAATCTATGGTTCTTTAACCATTTAAGATTTCCATTCTTTTGTTACTTGGCATGAGCTCTACAAGCCCATTTTAGCCATTGTAATTTTCATACGTTATTCGATTCATCCGAATCTTTTCTATGGTCAAGTTTATCATTGGAGAACCTATTGGCTTTGAGCTTCACGGTTCCTAGAACCATTCGTCGCCCATTATACACTTCATAGTTTATTCTCCCAAATAGTAAAAAAAAACACATTTACTTATCTATATCATGTAACATAATTAATGTTACACATACCTTTGGTTCCTACAACCATTATCAATCAATTACCCATTTGGCCATTTTTTTTATGGTCCCTATGTATCAATTAGTAAGTTTTATTCTTTGACTCATTGTAATGAAATCTTTAGAATCATTCGACCCATTTAACCCATTAGCATGAATCCTACGATTCATTTACCGCTAATATCATACATTCTTATGGCCATGGTTCCTATGGACCATTTAGTTATGTATTGTTCTTTGACCCATTACCTTCTTAGAGCTTAACTCTAATTATTTTACCTTGTAATTATACGCAATTCAACAACTTGCCTCGTAGGGAAAGTTTATCACATTTCATAAAAATCATGCATTCTATATCATTCATGCAAATATGAGTCATTAACAAGATATGTAACATAGCATAGATGTTACCTCGTGAGCTTTAACCATTCCTACCCGGTTCCTGTTTGCTCCTTCCACTTGGTTACCTACTAAGGTTATCACCCATGTCAGGTTTATATCACAAATTATCAATATACAAGCAATTCAACTTATTCACTCTTACTAGCTTTTAAAAACATCAATTCTTGTGCAGCATTTTTCAGCAATGCTGCTGTAACGGTCCATTTTGACCATTCTATAAATTTTTCCAGCATTCCATGTTCAAACATGGAACGTAGTAGACTGAATTACCTTTCCAGGCATATAAGGCACACCTTCTAACGATGTTTCTATGATTTTATACAATTTTTATAAAAACAGGACAGCAACTATATTTATTTCCAAACAGCATGCTGAGTAATCTGCATATCTGCGGAAATCATTATTTTTGACCCACTTAATGACTGAATCAGCTTCAGATTTATAAAAATGAGTTGAAGTAGGTTCAAAGACCTTTCCAACCATATATGGTACACCTTCTAACGATGTTTCTATGATTTTATACAAATTTTCTAAAAACAGGACAGCAGCTATATTTATTTCCAAACAGCTTGCTGAGTAATCTGCGTAGCTGCGGAAATCATCAGTTTTGACCCACTTAATTTCCGAATCAGCTGCTGATTTCTAAAATTGAGTTGAAGTCATCTCAAAGAGCTTTTCAACCATATAAGCCACACTCTCATTGGATGCCCGAGTGATTTACTACGAAACTTTTAAAACAGGGCTGAAACTTTTTCTTTTTAACCGCAGCAACTTTGTTTTGCTTTAATAAAAACTCACTTAGACATTTTATCGAACACCTTGTGTGCAATATTCATAATAAGTCTAAATCAACCTACTTTACTTAGGTTAGTATTCCATAATTTGCTAATTATGAACATTCTTCCATTTTGCAAGTTTGCATCCAAAAATTATCAATTTGCAAACCCATTTGTACACTTTTTCGTTCATGAGCATCATAGGTTTCAAAAACCCCAAATCCATGGGTTTAATTTCGTGACTTAGGGGTCCCCCTACCAAAACTTGGTTTTTAGGTCACAATCACATGCATTTAGGTCATCTTTAAATGACTAAATCATCATACAACAACCTAGATACGAATTACATCCCTAATTTGTTCAATTTCACACCAAATTTTCGAACATAGACATGCAACTATAAAAAGTATTACTTACATGATGTCTTCAAAGAGTTTAGCAATCCTTAACACTCTCAATTTCTTGTTTTAATCATCAAAATCGCATCTTAGCACTCAAGGATTGCCATTTTCGAGTTTTAGGATTTGGAATAGGATGGAGATGAAATCTGGAAGTCGCATACTCCTTCCAGATCGTTCCCTGTATTTTGTTTATACATAATTTTTTTTTTATTCAATTAACTCAATTGCAAGTTTAGTCCCTCTAATTTGATGTCTAGGTAAATTTTAACCAAGACTTCTACATTTACATGACAACCCTTAACCTTATTTATAACATTCAAATGTTATATTATAGGTCAAATATAGTCCAGCTATATCACCCATAACGCAACTTAACAGTTTTAAGCTACTTAGAATTTGGGATGTTACAGTAGCTATAGCGTTGATTTTTCAATTTGTCCCGGAGGAATTGACGCTCCAAATTGGCAACATGGAAACTGCGAAGGAGATGTGGGCTGCCATAAAGCTTCGTTATCAAGGAGCCGAAAGGGTGAAGGAGGCTCGCCTCCAAACTTTAATGTCCGAATTTGAGAAGTTAAAGATGGAGGATACAAACAATGTGGACAAATTCGCTAGAAGGATCTCTGGTCTAGCGTCAAAGGCAGCTTCATTGGGATCAGTCTTGGATCAAGAAAAACTAGTAAAGAAGTTTTTACATGGTATGCCTCGAAGATTCGTGCACATGGTCGCATCCCTTGAACAGGTGATAGATCTGAAGACAATAGCGTTCGATGACGTGGTTGGACGACTCAAAGCTTATGAAGAAAGGATAGAGGAAGAGGAACCCTCTTCAAGCCACGCAAAGGTAATGTTTGCCAATGTCACACCCCAAAATTTTTAACTCAGCGGAAGTCTTACGTGGCGGTGATCAAAAGTTGGTAACCCATGAGTTTTAGTAACTAGTAACTTTAAAGAAAAGTTACACAAAACATTTCATTAGATGATGGATGGCATAGCCATCCATTTTTAGGTCCCTTACATTATAGTTACTAAAACATTACATAATGATAAAAAGAGATCCACACGACAACTTCGTCTCCGATACGTCAAATCCACACCACAAGCTAAGCCATCACTTACCTGAAAATGCATTAAAAAGATTTGTCAACCAAAAGGTTGGTGAGTTCACCGATTTTTATGTCAAACCATTTTCTTATTTTCATATTTCCACTTTTCCAGCGGGTGTGGTTTATTTTGAAACCACCAAATCATCTCTTTTCTCATTCTTTCAATATGAGTGGTTTATTTTGAAACCACCAAATCATCTCATTTTCTCATTTCTCAATTAAGCGGTTTATTTTGAAACCACCCATTCATCTCATTATCTCATTCGAGGATTTATTTTGAAACCACTCATTTCATTAATTTCAAGGATATATATAAGTTTATTAGACAAAGCATGGTTCATGAACTAGCTAGGAACATGATGTATAATTAGCAACATAAGCTCTAAATCGATACGTAAACCACTATTCGAAAGTATTTTCCCACCATGTTTCCGATCAGGATACCGATCAGTGGGCTAGGGTTGGTCATTCCCGATAGATCTATCAATACTTCTCTTGTCTATTCCATAGTTAACGATTTAGACGGCCAAATTCTATTTCATTCTCTTTTATTTATGTGGCCAAGCTCATCTTTTCATGAGCATTCATGCCCTTACTTATGTCTAATCATACCCATACATTGGTTGTCAACTCATAATATCCATATCATTTTATTATATGCATTTTCAGCCCCAAAACATTTATAAAATATTTCAGAAAAAGGGGAGTGGTGAACTCACATTTGTTCCTTGTTACGATACTGCTCCGAATCAAGAGATTTCAAGTATCTTGGTCCTAATTCCCATTAGGATCAGATTAGTTATGAGGTTATATTAACTAATGTGAATAATTTCTGAATTTGTTTTAGGAAATTTGGGCAAAATGACGATTTTGCCCTTTTTCGGTCGATATTGTCAATATGGTGAAAGAAGTTAGGTTTTGCCCAAGAATTTTTATTCTAAGGTCCACTAAGTATTTTTAGACTTAACTAAAGTCATTATGAAATTTATAAAATTTTATCTTCTTATTTTCTTTAAAATACTCATTTTTATGACTTTTCGACTTCGGTTTTTAACTTAGTTTTCTCCTATACTTTAGTTTTCACCACCACAATATTTTATATATTTTATAAGTGTTATTAATACATCCTAATTTATTTAGTCACTGATCTCCATCATTTTCCTATTTTATATCTTATTTTTACTAATTTTACATATTTTAATGCATAATTTCATCGTTTTTAGGGTTCGGGTGCCATTTTCACATAAGTTTTTAATTATTCTCACTTATATTAGTTTTCTACTGTAAAAAATAGGTCCTTAATTCATTTTATATTATTTCTCCAATTTATTCTATTTTTAAGCATTTTTATCCATTTTTAAGCACATAATTCCATTTTAATTATTAAATAAATTCCAAAAATTCTAGAATAATTTTATAACTCATATCTACTGATCACTAACCTTTTACTGCTGACCAAACTTGATTTTTCGGATTTTTGCCGTATTTTTACATTTTCTACCTATTTAATGCTTTAAATACACTAAAAGTTCAATTTACAACATACCCACTCATTGGGGGTTTAATTACTCCAAGTTTTTGATGCAAGATTTTATACTTTTGATCATAAATATTCTGACCTTAATTTATTTTTATATAATTTGTATTTATATTATATAATGCTTTTATATTTTAGTTAATAATTTACAATATTACATAAGTAGTGTGTACCGCTCGTGTTTTCTCATGACCGACCATTATAGGCGGAATTACTATGAGAAATAGTCACGGGGTTTTATCTTGGTGACAATCGTTACCGACCGTGTAGGCGTCATTGACGACCGTGAGGCGGATTTACTACAATTGTAGCACCAAATCTTGATTTTATTTAATCTTTTTATTCCAAGTTCAAGTATATATATTTATTTACAATTTTCGGATTTTTATTTAAAATCCAAGGGTTTCATACCCTAATATTATGTATATACATATGATTAACATATTACTAACATCAACTACTAGCAAATCATAACCACAAACACATATGATTTCACATAAAATCACATAAAATCATGATTATTATCCATGCATGTGTCATCAAAGTTACTAGTTTTCTTTCAAGATCTTAAGGTTTTTATATTAGATTATCCATTAAATCTTTCACAAGACTCATGTTGTAAGCTTGGATATAACATGCATGTGGGTTTCTTGATGATCAAACCCTAATTTTAAACAACATACACACACAAACACATACACACACTCACGGCCGTGAGTGTGGGTGTGTGTTTTCCCATGTTTTCTTGTGTTTCTTGCTTGTTAATAACTTCTTCTCATGTCCGTCTTGCAGATTCCCACGTATATTCGGGACCGCGTCTAGCGTCCCATTTGACTTTTACCATTGGAATTCTTTTCTTGCGGAGCTTCTTCGTGATTCGTTCCATTATCTCAATGGGCTGTTCGGTGAAGTTCAACTTTTTATCAATCTTGATTTCTTTCAACGGAACCGCGAGAGCTTCATCGACCATGCATTTCCGTAGATTTGACACATGAAACACGTCGTGAACTCCGCTAAGTTCCTCAGGTAGTTCTAGCTGATAAGCTACCTCTCCGACTCTGGATATTATTTTGAAGGGTCCGATGTATCGTGGGCTCAATTTCCCCCTTTTGCCAAATCGGATTATACCCTTCCAGGGTGATATTTTCAACATCACCATGTCCCCTTCCGCAAACTCGAGTGGTCTCCTACGCCGATCTGCGTAGCTCTTTTGTCGGTCTTGAGCGGTTTTAAGTCTTTTGCGAATCTCCCTAACTTTCTCAGTAGTTTCCATTATCAGTTCAGGTCCTGTAAGTTGACCTTCTCCTACTTCAGACCAACACACTGGTGTTCGGCACTTTCTGCCATACAATGCTTCAAACGGTGCCATTTGAATGCTGGTGTGGTAACTATTATTATATGAAAATTCAGCTAGTGGGAAGATGATCATCCCAGCTACCACCGAATTCTATTACACAGGCTCTCAACATGTCTTCTAACGTTTGAATGGTTCTCTCGCTCTGGCCATCTGTTTGGGGATGATAAGCTGTACTAAATTTCAGTTTAGTACCCATCGCTTCTTGAAAGCTTTGCCAAAAATGAGAAGTGAATCTAGTATCTCGGTCGGAAATTATAGACTTCGGCACTCCGTGCTTTGATATGATTTCATCTACAAACAGCTTTGCAAGTTGCTTCCCATTGTACGTTTCTGCCATTGGTAGAAAATGAGCAGACTTTGTCAAACGGTCCACAACTACCCAAATGGCATCATGTCCACTTCTAGTCCTGGGTAGCTTTGTCACGAAATCCATGGTAATTTCTTCCCATTTCCACTCAGGGAGTTCTATTCTCTGAAGACATCCAGCAGGTCTCTGATGTTCAGCCTTTACTTGCAAACAAATTGGGCATTTTTCAACATAGGCCGCAATTGCCTTTTTCATTCCTGGCCACCAATAGTTCGCTCTCAAATTCTGGTACATTTTGTCGCCTCCTGGATGGAGCATGTACTTGGATTTGTGAGCCTCCCGGAGAATTACCTCACGTAATCCTCCTTCTTTAGGCACCCATATACGTTTGCCTAGCCTTAGGATGCCATCCGTCTCTCTTGTTAGTTTCCTTACAACAGTCATCATCTCATCCCGGTCAACATTTGAGTCGGCCATTTGTTTCTTTTGTGCTTCGATGATTTCTCCAATTAAATCTACACTTACATTCAGCCTCAAGGCTCGAACTCGGAGTGGCTTGATTCTTTCCTTTCTGCTTAGTGCGTCTGCCACTACATTGGCCTTGCCTGGGTGATACTTGATCTCGCAATCATAATCACTCAGTACTTCCATCCAGCGTCTTTGTCGCATATTCAACTCCTTTTGACTGAACAAGTGCTGTAAACTCTTGTGGTCGGAGTATACTACAAATTTGGCTCCGTACAGGTAGTGTCTCCAAATTTTAAGAGCAAAGACGATTGCTCCTAGTTCTAAGTCATGTGTGGTGTAGTTTTTCTCGTGCTTTTTAAGTTGCCTGGATGCATAAGCAATTACTTTATCTTTCTGCATCAAAACGCATCCGAGTCCATTGGTAGAAGCATCACAATATACCACAAAGTTTTCAGTTCCTTCTGGTAATGAAAGTATAGGAGCAGAGCTTAGTTTCTGTTTGAGCAATTCGAAGGCATTTGTATGCTTAGGTTTCCAGTCAAACTTCACGTTCTTTTGAGTAAGGGAAGTTAATGGTGTGGCTATCTTGGAGAAATCCTGAATAAATCTCCGGTAATAACCAGCTAGTCCTAAGAATCGTCGGATTTCGGTAGGACTCTTTGGTTGTTCCCATTTAGCAATTGCTTCTACCTTTGCTGGGTCTACCTGTATACCAGACTCACTGACAATGTGACCCAGAAATTGCACTTCTCTCAGCCAAAAATCACATTTAGAGAACTTTGCATACAGCTTCTCAGATCGCAATAATTCCAATATCTTTCTCAAATGTTCACCATGTTCTTCCCGAGTGCGAGAATAAATCAAGATGTCGTCAATAAATACGATTACAAACTTGTCAAGATATGGCTTGCACACCCGATTCATTAGATCCATGAATATTGCTGGCGCATTAGTTAATCCGAAGGGCATAACTGTAAATTCATAATGGCCATATCTTGTTCTGAAAGCTGTTCTTGGGACGTCCTCTTCACGGACTCTGACTTGATGATATCCTGATCTCAAATCGATTTTTGAGAAATAATTAGCTCCTTGTAATTGATCGAACAAGTCATCAATTCTAGGCAAAGGGTACTTGTTTTTGATGGTTACTCGATTGAGATCGCGGTAATCGATGCACATCCGCATTGAGCCATCCTTCTTTTTCACGAAGAGTACCGGCGCTCCCCAGGGCGATGAACTAGGTCTAATGAAACCTTTATCGAGAAGTTCCTGGAGTTGATTCCTTAGTTCTTGCATCTCGGACGGTGCAAGTCGGTATGGAGCTTTTGCTATTGGAGACGTTCCAGGTGCAAGTTCGATTTGAAATTCCACTTGTCGTTTTGGGGGCAATCCGGGTAGCTCATCAGGGAATACGTCTGGATATTCTGAGACAATCGGTACATCTTCCAATTTCTTTTCTTGAGGTGTCTCAACTAGATTTGCTATGTAAGCTTGATCACCTTTCCGGATACATTTTCCCGCTTTCAATCTGGAGATTATTCTCATCGGTTTTGTTTTCCTATCTCCAATGATCGTGTGAATCTTGTCGTCTGCAGACTTTAATTCCAACATCTTATCGGCACAACGAATCCTTGCCTGATGTCGTGTGAGCCAATCCATTCCAAGGACTATGTCGAATTCACTTAGTTCCATAGGGAGGAGTTCAAGATCAAAGGTAGTATTCTCATGTTTTAAGTGACAATCCCTAACTATGTTGGAGATACTAATCTTATGGCCATTAGCAGTTTCTACAACATAAGGTATATCTAACTTATGTGTAGTACATTTTAGTCTAGGGACACAAGTAGAGGATATAAAACTCCTATTAGCACCAGAATCAAACAAAATGCTAACAATCCTATTATTGACAGAAAACATACCAGAGATCACATCATCATTCATACGTGCCTCTTCGGCGGTCATGATATAGAGTCGGGGTGTACCTTTTGAAGTTCCCACGCCTTTGTTTTGTTCATCCTTTTTCTTCTTCCCTTGCGGACACTCCCAACTCCTATGCCCTTTCTCCTTGCAGTAGAAGCATACTACTGGTGATTTACATTGTTGGTGCGTGTGCCCTGCTTTCCCACAGTTTCTACAAGTTTCAGCCTTCGTTTCTTTAAAATCCCTCCCATCATTCCTTCTGCCTTGGTCATTTCCTCCAAATCTACCCCTCTTAGAGTCATGACCTCTATCACCACCTCTTCTTTTATTCCCGGAGGTGTTTACTTTGATTCCCGCCGTCCGGATCCACTCATCTGCCAAGGTACCGGTCAGACTTATCGCGGATGCCAAAGTGTTAGGACGAGCGGATCTCACATTCGCTCTTATCTCGGGACTTAATCCCCAAACGAACCTCCTGACTTTAGAAGTCTCTGTGTCTGCCATGTGAGGTACTAAGTTCAATAGTTCATTATACCTATTGATATAGGCCATATATTCAGATCCATTCATTCTTAAGTTAATGAACTCATTTTCCAATCTCTCAGCCTCATTCTCTGGAATAAACTTTTCCATAACTCTTTCCCGAAACTCTCTCCAACTCATACGATACGCCCTATCTTTCCCAAGTCGATTCAATTCCACCTTCCACCAGTTCAATGCCGCCCCTTTGAAAGATTGGGACGCAAACTTCACCTTGTCCCTGGTAGCATAGTTGCTAATATCCAAGGCTGCCTCAATTTCTTCTAACCAATTCAGGGCATCAGTAGCCCCTTTGTACCCCTTGAAAATACCTGGCTTGCAGGCCATGTAAGTCTTATAAGAACATCCTCTTCTCTCCTCCCTTTCAGGCTTGCGTTCCCTGCTCCTTGACCTTCTTCTGATACGTTTTGGGCGATCTTCATAATCAGGGCTAGGGCTCCGACGGTTTCGGACTCTGCTATGAGCTGATGAGTCAGTTTGGGATTCAGCTATTGGGGATCGAGATCTTGCAGAGTTCCTGAGTCTAGAAACATCAGTTTTGCTTCTTTGCGGTTCGCTGGTTCTTTCTGAACCCACATGTGTCTTTCCTTGTCTCCTCTCTTTAGCGACCAATGAAGGAAACGCTCTAGAGATCCCTTGGGCTATAAGCTCTTGAAGTCTTTCTTCTTGTTCTATCTGTCTCACTCGTTCGGACGTGAGAGGTTCTTCACGTCTGCTATGAACGGAGCGATCATCATGATCATCATCTCCGTCATGGTCATCCTGACGAGTCCCGCTCGTTCCTACTTTCGACATTTTGCTGAAAGTAATACCAAATTGACAGATTATCATACATTTTGACTTAGTTGACAGGTATTCATATTTCATAATTCATATTCCTTTGCATATAACAATGCCATAGGATAATGTTCATATCAGGGTTGTTGTGTTATTTTGGACTTTCCGGATCACCACTACGTGGTTATCGACATAATTACCATGAAATGACTATGTTTCAGAAAGAGTTCGCATACACATGAGTACTTAGGGGTGATCTAATGATCCAAGCCTCCTAGAAGCACTATGTATCAAAACTTATCATAACTATTATAGTACTCCAATCATTATTGCAAAACGATAAACGGTTCTTTATTCCGTAACGATAAGGGGGTTCACATAGCGGTTCAACCGCTTACAATCACAAAACACACACATCAAACAGACTTAAACAAAGTTCATGGAAAAGAAAATACATAACATGATAAAACACAAACAACATCCCAGTCTTCACCATTCACGCCAATCGTCATGTCTCTAATCCCTGCGCCTTCCAAAAGATGTCAAGTGTTTGAGATGGGACGACGCCTTCTTTGCTTCCTCAGCCAACCTCTTCTCCTTCTTTAACTGCTTTTCCAACCTTTTCGCCAGCGCCTTGTTTTCCTCTCGAAGAGCGTCGATGACTGGAGAGGTAGGTCCGGAGTGATCTGCATACGGAGTTGGGGCGAAAATTGGGCCAGGTCCTGAGTAAGATGACCTGGGTAGGTCCTGGTATGGCCCATAAGGTGCATATGGATAAGCAGATGGTGGATAAGGCATGTAAGACTGCTGCATAGGTGGGGAAGTTGAATACTGATACGGGGGTGGCGGGTAAAATGATGATGGTGGAGGATAAAAAGGCACGCCTGTGGCATAGGGATCCTGAACAGGTGTCTGGTACATTACAGGCTGCTGGTAGGATGATGTCTGCTGATATCCAGGCGGTGGCTGGTATGAGGAATTCTGCTGGTATGCAGATGGCTGCTGGTAGGAAGATGGGGGTTGACTGTTGGACCTCAGCAATTGGGGAAAGCTATAACGGTCGGACACTGGTTGGTTGCTTTGGCCCTGCATCATAGCGGCTACATATGGATCCCTAATGTCATGAGCTAGAGCTGCGATAGGGTCCTGGATTGGAACATCAACTAGATTTCCCAGTGGAGGGAAAGCTGCCATAGGGTCCTGCTGCATAGGAACCGATTCCTCGGGTCCTTCCTCCACGTCTGCTGCGTAAGCTGGGGAAGCATACACATGCTGAGAATGATGCTCGGAATGATAACTCACTGTGTGCCCTGCAGACACCGCAATCACCACCTGTTGCACCGGGATAGTCTCGTCTTCTTCTTCTTCGGGTTCCTCTTCCGGGTCTTCATGATCCGTTCCGGCATCACGAGCGTTCCAGTCAGATGGAGCAATGTGGATAGTATGGCTCGGACGCACCGACATCCTAGGTTTCGTGCTTCTCTTCTTGGGAGGTTTCGGCATCTCCGTAGTCGACGCTGTGGGCGACGGAGTCTTCCTTTGAGTCGGCGCAGTGAAATACCCCGAAAGATCAGGGCTCATAGGTGGTGCCGGTTGGCTAAGTCCGCCTTCTTCCTTCTTACCCTTACTCCCCTTGCTACCTCCACTGTTCTTGCTACTGGATTTTGAAGATTTAGTAAAACTCCACATGTTTGCGATGGTACCTGTGGATATAAGTTCAATATACAATAATAATGTATATATAATATCAAATTTCTCAACTTATATCATGCTAAGTTCCATCATTTGAGTTCACTAGAGTACACATACAATAACCATCAGTATCCACGTGTATATTAGACTTGTCATATCATGAGATACCTGTGGGTAACAATGACAGAGTGCACTTTCTGCAATTATTACCGACCTTACATCATGCTATGAGAAATCTAATATACCAATTTCAACTTAGGTTAACATTTTTCATAGGAAATCATTAGCATCAATGTGTCTGTTAGAAGTCACCGAGTCTTAGTGCACCTGTGGGTAGGAATGGCAGTTTGCAAGGCTGTAACTACTACCGACCTTACACTAAACCTCGATTACTCCTAACATACAAATTTCAGCCTAGATCATAATTTGGTTCATACAATATCTTAGGGGTCAAACTAGGTTCAAGCTTAGGGCTCTAAGAATGCCTAATTTGCTGGAACCTTTGGCTCTGATACCAACCTGTCACACCCCCCTCCTCCGCACCCTGCCAGGTGTGGGGGAGGGCGTTGGACCGGCTGTCCGTATCATTACCCGAGATTACCAACGCTTCTAACAACAAACACATACACATACAACGGACATCCAGCCCACACATAAGAAAATGTTAGACCGACTCATGAGCGAGGATGCACTGCCCTCTTATTCGATCTAACAGAATCAATAGCCACCGGATATGGCCTGGAACTGAATAAGGATACATTATATCGAAGGAAACATAGTCATTATCATGTCTTCATAGTTCATTCATAGTTCATGGTTCATATTTCATAGTTCATACATGCCCAAATTCATACTAACAACAACAACCCAGCAACGTTCCAAGTTCATAATAGGTTCATTCCTACACTTGCTTACCTGCAACATAAGTCATTCATAACATAGTCAACAACAATGTTGTTGGTGAGTCTTAACTATTATCATATCATTAACAGTTCTCAAACACATACTGGTTATGAAATTATCAAATCACACCAAAGGTCAAACTTTATGTACTCTACGGTACGTCGCAATCAGCCGTAAACCATCAACGAGTAAGAATTCATATTCAACATATAAGGACATATTCCCCCTAGTTACCTAATACTAGAGGATCCGGATGAACATGGATAAATCAACTATAATGGCCGTTATAATCCCTTATATGCCTAGTGGCTCAACCTTAATGACCAGAAAGTATATGATAACCCACACAGGGCATCTCTGAACTAACAGTGTTTGACAAGATAAGTTCATAACAGATATAACAAATACATCAAACAGAATTGTGATCTTAAACAGTTAATTTCATGAGAGAAGTCAGAAGACTCACTCAAAGAAGTCAGAAACGGTGGCTAGACAGAAGATCCGAGAAAGTATTCTCTCTTAGATTTCTAGCAACCTATCATCGTTATCATGTTCATATACGTCATAAGTAAGGCTAATCATGTCCCATATCAATCTCAGGTTGAAAATATCATAAATTACAGTTACTGGATCAGTCTCGTTAAACTTTGGTTCATCCAAAATTGACCAAACATTCTGTCATTTTCCTTCATAGGCGTACCGCCTGGAAGTTTACATTTCTGGGCGGTACGCTTCAAGTGGTCGACTGATTTCCAAATTTTCATTTTCGGGCGTACCGCGCTGATTCTTAAGTTTCTGGGCGGTACGCTGGAATCTGAGATTCCGGTTCCTGTTTTTCATTTCCGGGCGTACCGCTCTGCATGCAGAGTTTACGGGCGGTACGCCCCCATCTGTGAACAGGGGCCCGACTATTTTGTCTTTTAGTGCCATTTTCATAATTTGGCGTTTTAAGTCCAGAATTCTTACTAGATCAGTTTCATATTATTCCGAGGGGTCAATTTGGGGTTCATTTGTGGTCTAAAACCTTAACCAAAGCATAACCCCAATTCCCGAGCTTTCTAAATAAGGTAACTTCATTATTTCGACCCCCGATTCATACAGATTTCATTAGGGACAGAATCCCTATATCCTAATGACCCATTTCTTATTTAGGTACACTGATCCACTCTGGATTCGAGTGATCTTTACTTGCAAAGTTTCTATTTATGGAAAGAAATAAACATGCATGCATAGAAGAGTTGTACCTTGTGAAGAGATCCTTGTACAACCGAGCTTTTCAGCTTTACTTGCCTTCTCTAGTCCCCAATCTGCTTCCCAAGTGCTAAACTCTGATTGCATGCATGATCCATAACCAAATTTATGAATGTATGATCTTAAACAAACCCTAATTAACCTTCTTAAGCAAGAATCAACACATTCTCACCTCGATTAACCTTGAATTCAGTTCCTACACCCTCTGATCATCCCTCTTTGCATATACACAGCTGCAATCGTGAAGGTTAGGGCTTAGGGTGGAGGTTGCTTCTTGTAAACATATGATTAGTGGTGAAAATGGTTGAAGAAAGGCTTACCTTTGATGATTAACCTCTCCACAAAGCTCCTATGGCTGGAAAATGGTGATGACAGAGCTCTGGGACTGTCAAGAGAATGCTCTGGCCGGAAGTGAAGTAATTCAAAAGTGTGTAAGGTTAAAAAGGCCAAAAACCTTGTTCTTATCGATCAGCCATTTTGAGGCGTACCGCCCCAAAGTACATATTCTTGGGCGTACCGCCCGGATTTTGAGGTTCGTACATACCAGAATCCGACGGATGCCGCAATCCGACCCGTTTACCATTCGGGTCGCGTACCGCCTAGGATTTCTCTGTCCTAGGCGTACCGCCCCAATTTGTATCTCAGAAACTTTTAAGAGTTTCTCAGAGTTTCTCATTTGAAAATCCCACGTCGGATCATCGTTTTATACAGTAAGGTTACAAGGTCTTTTGAAAAGAACAATATTTTGAACATGTATAAGTAGAAATGGTTATAGCTGACAAACAATATTTTGTTCAAAAGAACAATATTTTGTTTAGTCAGAAAGACACCTGTTGCCACAAAGAGGCAGGGGCACGTGAACGGTTGCGCTGCCGCCACTTAGTTGTCGACCACTATAACCATTTCTGCCCGTTGTCGATCGCATCAGACCGATGTGCGTCATCGTTTGCTGATGCTGCCTCTGAACCACCGTCGAGTAGCGTCTCCCTTGGAAAAAAAGAAACCTGCTCTATAACCTGCTCTGATTCTGGAAAAAAAGAAACAGTTTTTAGTCAGGTTAAAATCACACAAACCGCATGTAGAAGTGGCACAAAGACCCCAGAAAACAGTGATACAGATGATAATCATATAAGTATAACATAAATAAAGGGGTAATTATGAAAGTAGTTGACAAAAGCAAACCTCATAAAATGTAGACCCCAAAATCTCAATCACTTGTCTGAGAAGATCCATGAACACTCAAGAATACCTATCAAATTAAATTCAAAACTCAAAAGAAAATTAGAGATATTTAAATTTGTCTGCACTTTCATGTTTTATTGAAATGGGAAATAAATTTGCATCTATTTATGCAGAAATTAAAGGATTGAACTATTTATTCAGCTGCTGACACTATATGGGTCGTCTACAAATTTGTCCCTATTTCTAGTAACTGCAAAAAAAAATGCACATGTACCTCGGCGATAAAACCTTCATGTGCTACAATCTGTTTCATGAATTTAACAACTCGAATGGACAGAGCTCCTTGCTCATTTTCTTTGGCCTGTGAATAAAGGAGAGACTTGTACTCATTTTCTCAAAAGTCTACCTAAATCCTGGTGACATTATATCAAAGTACATTCAGTAATATATGGTCCTTACATGCGTGATTTTCAAGAAAAGAACACAAAAGAGAGATACTGCAGAAATCAGGTTACTAACATACATATATAGTTCCATGCTGATATGACCAATATAAATGCATAGGCACACAAACAAAGTGTCGGCTGGGATGCCATTAGAACCCATCTTTGAAGCAATTCAACAATCAAAAACCACATCATGAGGCAGGTTTTTTATTAGAGAATTTCACAGTGGCATAAACACAAACACCTAATTAGAACCTACAAAATTGCTAAGGAAAAGAGGAAATTCTGAGAATTATTGTTGCAACAAACACGACGAATGTCAGAACTTAAATGACAGACCAAATACATAACTAAATCTACAATGGGTATGATAATTACCTCTGTAAATCATTTATAAAATCTGGTAGCATTATCATTTGGTTCAGCATCTCCATATCTACACAACAAAGCATCTCCATGTCATTATAACATGAAAACAGTAACAATTTCTGTTTTGGATGCCTACTGAAGGTGGAAAATAATATTTAATAAAGCTTTCAGTTTAAGAGTATAAACACTATCCTGATTAAAGCTTTTTACACTTGCTCCTTGAAAGTCCACTTTCTCCTAGTCAACTTACATACTTACCGGGACTCAAATCGATCTGGCCAATTTAAATTCATAATCTAAAACAGTCAACTACTTTCTACAGAGAAAGGAAAAGGGAGATAAGTGAACATACATAGACAAAAAGAAGAAAACTAAGGTCTCCTTCTTTAGCTTCTCTGCATACTTCTCATCATCAGCAGCATAATCATCCTGTATATCGAGAAATTACCATTAGTTACTAATATAATCAAATTCAACGTTATCAGGATGAAGTCCCCAAAATCGAGGTCAAAATTCGTACCGAATCAATGAAAGGCAACGTTCTTACAAAACAAACATGAAGCAAATAACCAAAGAACAAACCTCATTCTATACACCATTCTAACCTCATTTAACTATGTACATAGCAAAGTTTTGATTCTGAAAAGGTTTTATACCTCAGAAACACACAAAACGTCACTGATAAAAATCAACTTCAAAAAGTGTGAAAGTGAGCAATAAATTTTAGAAATCTGACCAGTTAAAAAATATATAAAAAGTAATAATATTCAGACGTACCTTACGTATGGTATAAAAGAAATATGGTGAAGAAAACCTATTACTGATATGAAGAAACACAACCTGCTGACCTGAAAATTAATATTCAACAATGCTAACAACTTGACGTTGCATACACATTGACATACCGTAACCTTCAATGGTGGCAGACACACACAAAGGCTCAGAAATAAGAAAGGTACTATTTAGAAAGGCCTTGATCTAAATAAGGAAGGCCTGTGTATGTTGTTATGTTTTTATAAGGCTCGGTTTATATGTCAATCATCATTGCGGTAAACGCTCAGATCATATACGGGACTCAAATGGGGTAACGACAACAATCTAAAGATAGTGTCGTTCCCAAAACCACTCAGTCTAAAACCGTAAAGACAAAACTTGTCATAGCCTTACTATGGCATGTAAATGTCAAACCATTTATATGCCAATCAGTTGGACATATCTTATATGCCAAGATCATCATCGCCTTCACGGCTCCGATCAGATGCTAGGCTTAGATCAGTCTCAATTTTCATCATCGCCAACATAAATATCAAACCACATTCGAAACAATTAACACCATAGCAACAGGAGAAAACAATGGCATACGGTCAGATGAAACTGAATCGTCATCATAGTGAAAATCTACCTTTAGCTTACCCATTTGAACCGTATTTATCTTCCACAGATTAGTGTTCTCATTTACAGTACCCAATCCAACCAACACTGAGCGATCTAGTCATCATCCAAACCTTAACATCAAACGTTCATCAGATCGGTATAAATAATGACCATGGTGAAACTTTCATTTTAATCAACATCAGGTTCAGTTCGTTTCCCATCCCTGGCTAAGAAAAATTAAAAATTTTATATGATGAAACAACCACAAATAAGAGTATAAATATCAGATAAAATCCAAAATGCCAATGCACAAATTCATCGGATGTATATAAACATAAAGACATAATATCAATATGTAATTCAAGATTCAGGAAAACTACCACAATACTAATAAGAAGATAAAGCAGGCAACAAATTGATGTCAAAGTAAGAAAGCAGCTCCAGTTGATGATAAGCAGGGCAACAGTGCTCAAACCATATGTGTAGGGAACTTAAACAAAAAATCTGGCAACTTGCTTCTTTTGAGCTAGAGATATTTAACTTAAATACAAATTCCATCCATGTTTCACTTGATTATTAAATGGTATATAAACAAATATATATTTTTAGTTTTCATTTAACCACTATCTTTAAAGTTTGAATGTAAGTAGAGATACATACACCCATAAAGGAGTCAATAAATATGTCAATCCCCAGAACCTATTGCAATTTGGGAAAGCTACAAATTTAAAGTAGATATAATCGGAATCGCAACAGTAAGGCTCCAAAAGTCAAAAAAACCTTTCAGATCTGAAAGTAAAACGAAGTAAGGATCCAACAGAACAGCAAGACAAATTTCGTACCTTCATCGGAGACCGACATCGATCTTTCAAGTTCACCGGAGGTCATCTGGGAAGCCAGCAACGGCGTTGGCGTCCGCTAACCGCGGCTAGGGTTCCGCCGCCGACAAAGAGAACGGTAACCATCGCCTACTCGCCGGGACAAATCTATGTGACGGAAACGCCGAAACCCTAGGTTCCGCCGCCACCACAGGCTCAACGACTTTCAGATCTGCAAGCATCAACGCCACCAACCATCGCCGCCGGCGACGTAGAAGTCGCCACCTCAACAAAAACGGAGCAACCTCCGGTCGCTTCGACGTTCTCGGAGCGTTATCCGGTGCTCAAAAAATACGGTAGCGGACGGATGGCGGTGGTCCACCCACCGGAGTAGTCAGAGAGCGGTGGGCGGTGGTCTCGTATGAAGTTGCCGACATATGTGATAAGACGGTGCGGCAAACCCTAAGAACCCGGCGCCGGCGAGTAGAGAGTTCTCCTTGAAGAGAGAGAGACAATAGGTAGTTTTCAACAGAGAGATAAGTGAAAACACGAGAATAGCCCCTGGTTTTCTCTTGTTGGTTTTCTGTAGATAGGGTTAGGGCTACACGCGTTAGACATGCAAGGATGAAGGTGTTATGAACAGTGTCGAATGTGAGGAGGAAAACGCACACCTCAGCAATCTCAATTGATATATATATAATAATTTAATATTTTCAAAAATATATATTTCAGGATATTTTTTGGATATCTGAATATCCGAAAATGTTCAAAATCAATAATCCGAATCCGAAAATTCGGATATCCGAATTTTCGGATATTTTAACTCCGGATATTTCAGATTCGGATTCGAATTCAGATACTTTTGAACACCCCTAATTCTAAACCTCTCCATAATGTATATTAGACCACCCACATCAAGGAGTACGTGCCTTGTACGTGGGGGTTGAACATCAATGTGGGTTTAATTTTTGTGGTGTACGTACGTGGGGAAGTACCCTCACGTACCATCTTTTTTTTTTCTTTTTTAATTTTTTCTCCTCACATAATTTGTAGTGTTATTATTTTAATAGGGTGTTATGTGGGGAAGTACGAGTATTTTATTGATGTGGGAAAAAAGTAGGTTTTGTGGTATGTGAGAAAAAAGCTGACGTGGCACTGAAAAAGGTGGTATGTGGTATGTATTAATGCGGGGAGTCTTATTATGTCTCTAGTATGTATGCAATCCGCCTGTTGTACATCTATAAATTAATACAAAAGCAAAAATATACCATAGGCAAAATAAATGATACAATGTGCAAGATAACTTGTACTCAAGCTGGTCCACTTGTATTCTATTGTGACATCCCATGAGGATTTATAGAGAGGAGAATTAACTGTTTTTCTGTGTAATATGTAATAACTTTTAGCCTCTTTAGATATCTGTTTATACATAAAATCTGGATCATCGCGGTAACGCGCGGATTGCCTCTAGTTATATAGAAAAAAGAAATGTGCTCATCAATGACATTATGGAGGATATTTGTTTGGTGGAGGAATCCCCTATTCGAAAAGTTATACATGAAATTAAGGGGAGGAGCAATGTCTCTTACACTGTGTTTTCGAGTTCACTTAAGGAGAGAAAGGAAAGGGAAGGAAGTGTAAAAAAATTTGTGTTCTTGAGTTTCATTTAAGGAGGGAAGGGAAAGGAAACAAAAAAAAAATTGTGTTCCCGAGTTTTATTAAAGGAGAGAAAGGGAGGGAAGGGGAGAAAAAAGTTAGACTATTTTCTATTGATTTTCTTTCCATCCGATTTGGAAGGATTTGGAAGGAAAGAAATCACTCTCTTTCTCTTCCTTTCCATTCCTTTCATTTCTCTTCCTTTCCCTCTTTAAGTAAACTCGGGAACACAGCGTTAAAGTTACATTCATGAGCGGAATTCTTCCGTGCCTTTGAAGGTGAATTTGACTGCTTGGCAGGTTGGTCTTCAGAGAATTCCTACTCGTGAGTCGTGACACGTTAATTAGAAGGTTTATTGGTGTCAACTCGGAGCTATGCCCTATTTGCCGTGAATTTCTGGAATCGGTCGAACATTTATTCATCAAAAGTTTCCCGGCGAATCTTGTTAGGATGAAGATTGCTAAATGGTTGAACATTCCACCTATATTCACTTTCTCAGTTTTTTATATTCTCAATATTCATCGACATTTACGTACCGGTAAGAAGGGTGGTTCAAGCGGTGATCTTATGTGGCATTTATGGAAGGTTAGAAACGAGAAGATGTTTAAATCCAAGGAGGTCAAAGTTAGATTGGTGGTGGAGGAAATTAAGTCTTGGGCTTCATTTTGAATTAAAAATCGATCCAAAGGCAAGGTCAAAGTTGATTTTTCTATTTGATTGTTTAGTTTTGGGGTTTCTTTGCTTGGCTTTTGATCGTTGGTTGTAACTTCTCGCTTTTCTTTGGTGGTTTATAAACTGACCTTTCAAACAAAATTTGAACCAAGAGTTAACAATTTTTTGTTGAGATTTACAATTTCAGTCCTTGTCTAATTATGAAATAACAATACTAGCCATCAACTACCATATGTATCTAACATTTTTTTTCAGTTTGTAACCGGTTTGTACTTTACTATATCGGTTTTGGTTTTTTTTTTTTTTTACCTCTATGTAAAACCGGTAGATAATTTGTTTTTGGGTCGGTTTACTTTTTTGAATCTGGGTCGTAGTAAATCGTGTTGACTTTGATAAAGAAAGGGCAAGGTGAGGTGGATTAGAATGGGCCATGGACTCATGGGTATGGTTTGGATTCTATAAATGGTTTGGATTCTTCCATTAATGGGCCTGACATAAATAGAGACACCCCTGCCAATGGGCCCACCTCCCACATGCACATTTGCAGGTTCATTTTGGACTCTTTATCCACATGAATTTAAATGCGTCGTACGTTAAGTGGTGGTGGGACTGTAACATCTATTATTAAATTAAATTAGATTAAATGTAACGTTTAATATTAAAGACCGAATGTTTTTAAAAACAAACATTTGTGAGGTCACGTGACCTTTGTTGTTTTTCATTTACTTATGTTTGGGTGTTTTTTGACCGAATAAAAGGCGGCCGTAGTTGAATGGCAGCATTCAAATTGGTAGGAGTGAATTTAGGTGTGATCACGAGAAATCTGTTGTTGCTACTACTTTCATCACCTATCACCATTCCTCTTATTTATAGCTTCTGAATTTATGAGTGTTTTATCTTATCGGTAGGTCTTGATTTGGTTTCGATTTTTCAAAAATCGAAACAATAAGATTTTGAAGTTAACGACTTAACGTGTTGAAACAATCAAGCTGACGAGGGTCAAGATGGTTCATTAACTATCTGATCATGAGAATTTGTTAACTTTTTATGTACATAAACCGAGCCTTTGTTTAATAAAAATATAAGTTGGACTTCGTAGTTGTAGTTATTAAAAGAGGACTTCATAATAATTTTGTGACTAATTAAGAAGTTTCTTCGTCGCCCATGAGTTCATCTATAATTTTTTTATTAGACACTCATCATGATAAACAATTCACTGTTCCTTTAGCTATACTCATCATCAATAATCACTAATTTTTTATTTTAACTGTAAGCTCATTGCATATCTGGATTTGGTCAGCGTGTGTGACTAACTGAGCTTGAATAAGAATCAGATGGGTTAAATTAGGTTCGCTGATTCGATTACATAGACACGCTTATCGGTTTTGTTCTTAACCATTTAGATAATCAGTTATCACATACTTTACATATCACGTTATTTCATTACTTGACTCCTTTAGTTGTTAGACAAAATTTCAAGACATATTGGGTTATACTATTTATTAAACTTCTTTGAGTAGTCATTAGTTGATTTAAATTTTAAAGTATTCGGTTATTAAATACTTTGCATGTATAAAAACTAGAAAATAAATTTAATACTCTAACGTTTCTAAGCATTCACAATATAATCCCTAAAATTTTGTTAGTGTAACCTCTAAATTTTAGGGTGTGGTTGTAAGTGGTTGTGAGTAGAGGAGAGAGAAAAAGTTACTGTTCATCCTTAAATTTGAAGGAAAAACGGGTGATTTTATAAAATTTGATGTTTGATGTGATTGAAAAAGAGAGAAAAGATAATGATAAGGGTATAAAAAAGTATTATTTAATTGTGGTTGTGAGTGGAATAGAAAGAAAAAATAATAATAAAAATATAAATTATAGGGATGGGAATGAGAAAGCTGCTGTGAATGCTCACATCTACAAAGATATATAAAATAATAAAAAAAAGTTTATTACACATCTAACTATTAATTGTTAGTTTTCTATTATCAGTCTCAAGCTCGGGTAAAGAATGAGAGTTTATAACATTAACAATTTACAAGGAGCTCCAAACTTTTACTACATCTTGGACCCTAAAATGATTGAGCCACCCTAATCAACAAAGGTTTATTAAAGATCCCAAAAAATGACCAGGAAAGCTTACTCAAACAAACTTCGAATGAACACCCTCCGGTTAAACTAAAAACATACTTGTCGAATTCTTTAAGTAAATAACCTTTAATTATATATAGCTGTATGATTAAATTACAATAAAATAACAGGTTAACGAGTAACCAAACGAAACGTCTATTTGTACATCCCCATACGCAGCGTATTAAGGAATACGCTGCGTATGAGACTTTTAATCGAAAACCTGACATTCTCTGGCCTGACCTGACATGGAATGTTTTTATACGCTGCGTATTTAAATATACGCAGCGTATGGGAATTTTTTTTATTTTGTGTTTTTGTTTGTTTGATTAAAAACAAATAGTTATTTTATGGGTTTATTTATTTTTTTTAAAATTAAAAACAAATAGTAATTTTTAGGAACTTATTGTAATTTTCATAGTTAACATTTTTTAGTAATTATCCCGAACGGGTCACGGACAACAACATGATGTTTCTTCCGAAATTGGTTAATGACAAGCTTTGTCTAACGTATTGGGATGGTCAATCCACTTATTCACTCAGAGAAGGGTCCAAAGGTCACACATTTTTAACAGGCCACCAACAACCCAGAAACAGTCTTTACAAGC
This sequence comes from Deinandra increscens subsp. villosa, assembly GCA_039602395.1. Classification (NCBI taxonomy): domain Eukaryota; kingdom Viridiplantae; phylum Streptophyta; class Magnoliopsida; order Asterales; family Asteraceae; genus Deinandra; species Deinandra increscens. Next base: position 11,549 of record JBCNJP010001258.1, on the reverse strand, counting down.
CTTATCTGTTTATATCCATGATGACCACACTTTCAAACTCAATACCATCTTATTTGTGGACCATTGAGTGCCGATTTCGATGGGGATTGCATTCATATCTTTTATCCCCAATCCCCGGAAGCCAAGGCGAAGGTGATGAAACTATTTGCTGTTGAAAAACAGCTCCTTAGTTCACATAGTGGGAATGTCAACCTCCAACTTGGCAATGACTCTGTTCTTTCCCTCAAAGCACTTTTCAGTAATTATTTCATTACCAAAGCCCAAGTCTAACAATTGGCACTTTTTACCTCCAATCCATTGCCCAAACCTTCAATGCTAAAGGCCCATAATTGTGGCCCATTGTGGATAGCTTTGGAGGTTTTGGAGACTCCTCTACCTCGTGGGTTTGACTGTTTGGGTGATAAGTTTGTGATTAGGGATAGCAAGATCTTAAAGTCAGTCCATCTTTAGTGAAATGATTAGCATACTCTTTTTTAGCAAAGGCCCGAGAGAAGATCTGAACCTTTTTAACTCCCTGCAGCCAATGTTTTTTTAATTTTTATGCAGTGAAGGTTTTAGTCTAAGTTTGGAGGATTTTGTGATTTCAAAGGATGCTATAAGAAGCATAGAAGACCAACTACTAGAAGTTGCACCTTTGTTATATCACTTGAGGTCTAATTACAATGAGGTAATTGACATGCAACTCGAGAAAAATCTTCGGGCATGTAAGAATCCCATCTCTGAATTTATTCTAAGATTTTCATCGATGGGTAATTTGATAGACCCCAAGAGTGAGTCTGCCCTAACACGAATAGCTCAACAAATTGGATTCTTAGGCTTACAAATCTAAGAATGTTCATAATGATCGACGGGTTGGCACCCTCAAGCTACCAACAATAGTTTTTGGCCTGATGTTGCTGCAAGATTTCACGTTCTAATGGGTCGTGACCCATACCGAGAAAGCCTGGCGTGTAACTTAAAGTGGTACAAGATGCTCAGAAAAATATCAACGTTCCACACTCACTACAATGAAGCCGTAAAAAACCAGGCTGAAAACGTGATGGCCGAGGCACTCCAAGCATACCGTCAAACAACCGGAAAAGACTTTGATATTATTCCGGTTTGGGACTTTCTAAAAGGTCAAGATGCGTTTGTTTAGACTAGTTTGGTTTTCGACGAGTCTTTCAACTGTTTTTATGTATTTTGGAATTTGTAATGTGTTATCAATAATACCAATGTCGTTTTTGTTTTAATAGGAGTTGACTACCTACCTACAGTGCGGTTTTGCAATTTGTAATTTATTAGTCTTTTTACAATTTTATAATTTATTCTATTTACAATTTGTAATTTATTATTCTATTTAAAATTTTATCTTAAAAACAATAATTACTAAAATTAAAAAAAAATACAATACGTAGCGTGTTGACGTCTACGTCATTGACAGTGAGCTGGGAGCAAAGACTGAAAAAGACTACCGGAAGACCGGGTTATGAATTGGTATGATAAGTGTTGAAGAGAGAAAAAAGGATTTATTGTGGTTATGAATACGCTGCGTATATACAAATACGCAGCATATAATACCTACGAAACCCTAATCCAGATTGACAAATGATTATGTTTTGATTAAAACATTCCATACGCAGCGTATGTCCTAAAACGCAGCGTATGGAATGTCTGACATATTAATTAGTTCTATATACGCTACGTATTGGCAGATACGCAGCGTATATAGATGTTTAATTAGCAGCACCCCATAATCAAATTGCCCCGAAACTCTCTTTTTAAATAACAAAATCGATATTACTAAAAACAAAACTTAAAAAAAGTTGGGAGCACTCTAGGTTTTTTACACAATTTAACCCATGGTCCCCAGGAAATAAAAAACTATTTATTAACAGTTACTGAAGTTTAGAAAACCAAAGAGAGAGCAGCAAAAGCCTTCACACACATCCAGATACAGACGATGTTCGTTATCGTTATCATCATCAGCACCAGATAACAAACAAACAAACACACATACTTTCAAGTTTCAACCCTAAATTCCCCCACCACCACCACCACCAAATGCTCTCCGGCGGCGGTTCCCTCTGGACGGAATCCCAACTCAACCCCGACGAATCATCCTCCTGGTCCCCCTCCCACCCCCACCACCTCCCCGGAATCGAACCACCACCACCATGCACCACCACCTTCTCCTCCCTCACCACCTTGAAATCAATGCTCGAAACCGAATGGTACCACCACCATAACAACCCTAACAACCACCTTAACCACCTCCCTTCCGACGGAAACTCCCTCTTCCTCCCAATCGACTCCTCCTCCTCGTGCTCTCCGTCACAATCTCACCACCACCAGTTCGCCCAATCGTATCCTTTCTTTCCCCCCAAGTTTCATAACAATAACAATAATAATAATAATAATATGAATATGAATCCGTACGACCTGCCGTTCGATTTCGGATGCGAACCTGAACCGGCTTTCTTACCTAACAACACTACTTCTGGTTTCATGAATTTCGCCGCCCAAATCCCCATCCCGGAGCTTTCGTCAACCTCCGATTTCCCGCCAATTAAAAACAGTAATGAAAAGAGTGACGTTGGAGGACCTGGAGGACCTGGATTCAACTCGCAGATGACCGGATTCGACGGTTTTCACGGCTCCTTACCCGCCGGTCCGTTGATTCCGGCGAGGTCTAAGGTTTTACGGCCGCTTGAGATCTCGCCGCCGGTCGGAGCGCAGCCGACTCTGTTCCAGAAGCGAGCTGCGTTACGGCAAGGATCCGGTAAATTCTCCGATAAATTCTCCGATAAATTGACGGATCTCGGAAACGGAAACGCGAATTGGGGGAAGAGAGCGGGAGATAGCTCCGGGGCGGTGGAGATGGAGAGGAAACGGAGGAGGAGCACGGCGGAGGAGGATGAGATCGACGAGACGGCCACGATTGACGTTTCGGGGTTTAATTACGATTCCGATGAAATTGAACCGTCGAGTGAGCATGCAAATGGAAATGGAGGAAGCAATTCGGTTACAATCGGAGGTGAGAATCAGAAAGGGAAGAAGAAAGGGTTACCGGCGAAGAATTTGATGGCGGAGAGACGGAGGAGGAAGAAGCTCAATGACAGACTGTATATGCTCAGATCAGTTGTCCCCAAAATCAGCAAGGTATTTTAATTTCATGTAATTTTTTAAATAAATATTTGGTGATTATAATTTATAAGGTTATAAGGTTATAATAATGTTGGAATTGTGGTTTTAGATGGATAGGGCTTCGATTCTTGGTGACGCCATAGATTATTTGAAGGAACTGCTGCAGAAAATCAATGATCTGCATAATGAACTTGAGGCAACACCACAAGGGTCTTTGATGCAAACTACATCAAGTATTCATCCATTAACTCCCACCCCACCAGCCCTTTTGCAGAATGTTAAAGAAGAATTGTGTCCAACCGCCAACAATGCCGTTCCCGGCCCCCGAAACCATCTTGCAAAGGTAGTTTTTTTTCTTTTCATTTTGATGTGATCTTGTTTGGGGTTGTTGCAAAGATGATGCCTACGGGAGGGCGTTTTAGGGGTGGGACTTCATGCTTGTCCGAGTCGAAACTGGTCAAAATTAGGGTTAGTAGGAGGATGACATGTAAAAACAATTAAACAAGATGAGAGGTTATTAATGATTTAGAGGCGCAAGCAAAATGCTTGCAGCCATCTAGTCAATCCAACGAGCTTGTAACAATTTTAAAATGGACTGAAACCAGCCTAAGCTCGCCCTAAACAAGGCTAAAAATGTCTAAAACCCCTAAAAGTTCCCTAAAAATTGTATGTTTTTGCTGTGTTTTTCTTATCTAGTGCCCTCACTTTTTTAATGCCTTACGACTAAGCCGAAAACTTACTATTTGTGCCTTTGACACCTATGGAGATTAGAAAGATGCGACTTATATATAAAACTTATTTGGTTCTCACGCACGTGAACTCTTGCCTCGTTTAACAGTCTGATGATTTTGATTTTGAACTTTGATTTGTGTAGGTGGAGGTACATGCAAGAGAAGGAAGGGGTGTGAACATCCACATGTTGTGTGGGCGCAGACCGGGTCTCTTACTTTCGACATTGAGGGCCCTGGAGAACCTTGGGCTGGACATTCAACAAGCTGTCATAAGCTGTTTCAATGGGTTTGCTTTGGATGTATTTCGAGCCCAGGTACTATTATATTTGTTATTAAAGATTTCATAATATGCAACTCGGGTTGGGTAACGGGTCACAAAACAAAAACCATATTCACTAAATGCACCTTAGATGTCTTGCAGCTTGCTTTTTAATCTTTTTTAAAGATAAAACACAACCCAAACCACTTAATCGACCCGTTTAGTTGCAACTAAAAGTAAACGGGTTGAAATCATCATCTTTTGTGATAGTAGAGTGACTAAAAGACTATGATAATGTTTAGCAGCAATGTAGGGAAGGGCAGGAGATGTTGCCCGAGCAGATAAAAGCAGTGCTTCTAGAGACAGCTGGATATCATGGGGCCATTTAGCAGGACTTTTTTGTAATCTTGACTTTGTTACGTTGACCATTTAATAAAAAAACCATTTTCCCTCGAATGAATACTTATGTTTATTTTTTCATCAAGACCTCCTTTGGTTGGTTTGGAGCAGAGTTGTAAATGGGCGGGTTGAATAACGGATAAGACAATTTTTTCAAGTACAAATCGGTACGAGTCAGGTTGGTTTGGACAAGTCAAACCAAAGATGCAGTTCGCATTGAAAAGAATAAAAACCGCTATCACTATAGCTGTGCGTTTTCACACGTTATCTCCTATCCCTTTTAACATGTACAAGTCTAAGTTGATAAATGTGAGCTCGGCTCTCAAGCTAACCCTGGCCTATAGTCCGGGCCTAAAATGCTGAACCGTCGTTTAAAAGAACGACTAATGTTATTTTTTCAGTATAAATGCTAATAAAGTTTAAGGTTGCGAGTGTTTTTTTGGAGTACATGGTAGCCATCTCAACTTTAGACCGGTCTTTAGACTGTACTGTGATAACTGCTCAGAATGGGAATGGAACGAATAAACAAACATACAACCTCGTAAAATCTCACTTAATATATAATAGAGTTTAGGGAGGATGAGATCTTCGTAGCTCTTAGAATAACAGCTGGCTTAGAAAAATACAAAAAAAATAAATAAATAAACACAGAAAAACATGAAAAGATGCATATGAAACATACTAAATAAACATATGACAACAAACATTGTGTCAGTTTAATAGAGATCTGAAAGAGAGGCATGTGTTTCTGGCATGATTTTTGTGAAAGATGAGCCCAAAAAGAAGTTTTATTTAAATAACGTTAGTAGGCAAGTGAATATATGAAAATAAAAAATGGTATTGAAGGGATTGAGATGAAATGAGGGTTTTTGTTTGAATTTATATAAATTTAATGTAGCGACGACTGACAATAACAGAACTAAGACCTGACCTCTAAAGGCAGCATTCAGGGATGAGGACAATCTAAGATTCTAAGACAACAAAGTCCCTAACCTAGTCCTAGGACTAAAAGTATGATGAAGAAGCTATCATCTATTCCTACGACTAAGGCCACCTATGTTAAAAACAGGCTAAACTTCCAAAAACCCAACAAAGACTCAACACTAAACACCCTACTAAAAACCCCTGACCTTTATTAAAGGTCTACAAAAACTCTAGTCACTGATCATATCCAAGATGAGAGGGGACACTGAACCGATAAAGAGGAAAGAAAATTAAGAAATAAACCACGATAGAGGGGATTGTGGGCAGAACAACACCGTCCCCCTACTCATTGGCATTCAGAAAACTCCATTCTAAACTCTATTCTCTCTGGTTTGTTCATCAAAAATACACACTCAACACAATTCATCATATTCTATTCTTCTTTTCTTGAATCTTTCAATGTTAAAGACCTCAACCATTATTAATCAATCTTGAGTTCATATCCAAATCCAAACCACATCAGTAGCTAGCGTTTATCATCAATTCACAAAGACATGCTTATTATAAACAAGCTGTATGCCATTGCCAATCAGTTTATGGAATCATTCTTTTCTTTCCAAATCTGTACAATATTAAAACATAACAGTTTGACTTTTTAGTCAAACTGTTAACTTATCAATTCCTCATTTGCCTTGTTTGAGGCCAGTAAGCATCATAATTAATGAAATTTGTACGTCATATTGTCATTGGGTAACCTTAACCGCGCATTTATGACTACAACTACACCAATAAAAGGTCCAATGTATATAAATAAAAATCTCGCTCTATACTTCACTTAGAGACCAATCTTTCTTTGTCTCATTTGCTTCATAACTCTCAAGAACAGATGACATTACCGACTGGGAGTGGGCGTTTGGGTGAGAGGATGGTAATTCGCTAAGCGGAAATAACAACTTTAATCTAAACGCATCAACGCCGTTTAGATAGTATCTAAACAGCCTTTTTGCTCTTATAAACCCTAGTCTGCCATATAATGCAAGAGCTCCTTTGTTTGTAACTTCTGCCTCCAATGTTACCTTCAAATGAGGGAAAAGATATATTATCAGAGAATAACAAATTTTAATAAAAACAAGCATTTGATCTTGGATTATTCTCTATCGACTAGTTCTTGTTGAGAGTGAAAACAGCCTTTACATAGTTGGTAACAAGGCTAAAATCATCCATCAAGATCTATCTACCAGAACAGGTAACTCTGCTACTGATCATTAAAATAATCAAGAGAAAATAATCACTAAAGTAGCCATTTTTTCCCCAAATGTGTAATACATCTACAGTCATGTTAAAGCATTTTCACACATATAGCCATGAGATTAGCGAATCTTTGGTCACGTAACTAATTTTACTCGCCTAAACCCTAAATATGTTCATTCCATACGTGATATGGTGTCGCAATTATTGATACGAAAAAGAGGCTTATGCGTAAATAATAGCAAATGCACTATTCTTAGCCGCGTATCTCATGGCTAAATGTGTAATCTGTTTATAGAATTACTACATAGACATAACACACCCATGAAAATGATTATTTCCGTTAAAGCATTTTCACGCATAGAGCCATGAGATTAGCGAATTTCTGGTCATGTAACTACTTTTACTCGCCTAAACCCTAAAATATTTTCATTCTATATGTGATATGGTGCCACATATCACATTAGTTCAGTCATTATTGATAGGAAAAAGGCTTATTCACGAGTAAAAGCAGATACACTAATCTTAGCTGCATATCTCGTGGCTAATTGAGTGATGTGTTTATAGAATTACTACATAGATATAGCATACCCAAGAAAATGATTACTTCCGTGCAGGGGCGTCTCCGAGATTTTGGGTGCCCGGGGCGAGTTTAAAAAAGTTCCCTTATATATAAACTTTTTTTTATAAACCGACGATAATTGTTTTAAAAATGTATCACATCTCTTATCATTTATTGGACTTATGAACTTATTTTTACATAATTGCTCATTTAATTACTTTAAAATAAGAGTTCAAACTTAAAAAAAAAAAATTAAATGTTAAATGACATAATATATAAAGAAGATTTTTTTTCTTATGCCCCTTTAAAACATATGCCCTATGCGGTCGCCCACCCTGCACACCCTCAAAGACACCCCTGCTTCCGTGATCCCCATCATAGCAGTCAAAGCGCCAAAGGCGTGCATTAAGATGCCCAGGCGAGACTAAAGCGTCTTGGGTCATCTAGGTATTCAAACGCAGTTGCGGCTGGATTACCGCCAAATTTGGGTCTGAATGGCTAAATTGGTGTGAAAATATGTCTAAAACGGCATAAGCCACCCCTAAACAAACATACAACATAAAACATGTCTAAAATCCCAAAAATGTTAACCTTATACTATGAGCCTTGCATATAAAAATACCTCACTTTGTAACCGCCTTACACCTAGGCCCACGGCTCACCCCTTACGCCCTGAGTGCACCTAACGCCTTCAACTACTATGATCTTAATAATTAAGCATGGAAATGGTAGCACTAGAGCTACTTTGGGATGGGCATTAATGCATTATGGCATATATGATGTGATCATGGTGCATAACAACATGAAATCTTTGAGTCTAATCATTATCCTACACATCATGCATTTTTTGGAATCATAAAGAACTAGAAATGAAGAGCATCATACCTCTTCACAACCTGATTCCATCATTACTTTAATGGATCTGGTAACAAGCTCTGTAGCTGCAACACAATTCCAGAAGTTATCAACACAACTAACTTCAAATCACATATTTTCTTCAAAAATATTATTACCAATGCCTTTATGACGGTAGGGTTTGAGGACAACGAGCATAGCAATGTAGCCTCTGAAAGTGTTCCGGTGTTCCCCCATTTTAGAAACCACAGTTCCGATGCATTTTCCGTTATGAAAAGCCTGCAAATTCATCATTCATCATAAAATAATACAGATCAAACAATTGATTTCATATCAATTGAGAACAGAATGAGATCATACGAGGAAGGAGAGATTGGGCCATAGATAGACGAAATAACGGTAGGTGAAGATGGAATAGGGCTCGCTGAGTTCTTCATCAACGAGACGCATGATAAGGGGCAAATGATGCTCTCCGCCATAGCTCACGTATTCTATCTCCGATTCGTCTACGGTTGGCGCCTCCGGCGCCGGTGGTGTTGTCTCCATTGTTTACTTCGGAAGGGACGAATTAAAACGGCAATCGGCGACGGTAGAAAGTTGTATCAAAGGCGCTGTTCAGGTCAGGATTGCTGACGGCGACGGAGCGTGAGAATTACGAATTGCGACGGCGATCGGCGGCGCTAGGGTTAGGGAAGGTGATGGTATCTGAGATTTTGTTTTGGTGTGAATTTGTACATACGGCCGGAATAGAACTTGAAGGGGTTTTTGTGTTATTAACTCAAACTAAAAGGGGAAGCAAATTAGTTAAGATGTAAAAGTAATAAAGTGTAAGGATCTTGGTGTAACATTTTGAAAATGGGGATAATTACATGAATAGCAACCTATTTTTCATATTTTTTTACGTTTTGATCATAATACACATTGTTTCTTTTCTTTTTTGTTTTTCATATTTGTTTACATTTTTTTATTTTTGGTAGAATTATATTTTAATTTCTAGTACATCGTCCAATCCAACAATCAATAGGTTTCTATGCGTTTTAAGGGGATAGTTCGATGAAAAAGGGATGATTCTCTAATTAAAAGGTTACGAGTTTAAATAATATAAGCGTTTAAAAGGGATACTTCAATAATAAAGTGAACGCTTCCTTGAGTTTGTTATGATTTTAAATAATACAAAGTGAAGATTGTATAGTATTTTATTGGAGATTTGTAGCTCCGAAGCATTAATGCCAAGTCACAAAAACTCATGTCAAATTTATGTCAAACTTAGGTTCTTGGTGACATGGGGAGGGGTTATTTTTTTCACAACAATACAAACAATTACTACTTTTTAAATGTCTTGATACAACAAACACTGAATTTCTGCAACATGACACTAATCACATAACACTTTAAACTCAAATACCCAAACACAACCAAAAATATATAGAAATCTGTAGACAAATCTACTCATTTACTTCTAGGATAGATGTTGATCTCCATGCATCATATTATTGATACTAATAGCGACGACCACCCGAGGTCGACAACAGGACTCTACTAGCCTTCTTTCCTTTCTTCCCTGTCTCACTTGTATTGTTAGCTTCAATAGGTTTTGGTCTTGATATGACATTTGCAAAAGACGTACCTCCCGTCTGCAGGCCTGTATACATAAGAAGCGTTTTATCATTATAAAGGTATCCGAACACTCCATATCTAATAAACAATATTTTTACAATCAATAAAATTTAACAAACAACGGGGTCATAATTACCGGTTGAAGAACCGCTTGATATATTTGTTTCATTTGTTCTTAAAGTAGGAGAATCTTGTGCTGCCGCAAAACCGAGCCTGGTAACATTTGAGAACAGAGGTCTATCCACAACTGTTGGAGGGCTTGAAGATGTTGCAGATGAGCCTCCCAGGGCTTCAAATAAAAAAATGATCAACCTTAGATAAAAATGATAATAGTAAATAATAATATTAATATTGATATTTTTATAGTAACATGTGTATTACCTTCAAAGTCATCCAAGGAGAATGCAGGGAAATAATCATAGGAAGATTGCATATCAAATACTGCTGGCACATAATTTGCTGCAGCAGCTTCCGCCTTCATTTTATCCTCTTGTTCCTTAAAGTCAAGTATGAGATGTGTCATCTAAGTGCTCCCATGAAAAGAGAAAAAAGGTCTACCACAGCTTTATACCCATAAATTAGACTATCCTACACACCACGTAAAGGGGTTGGGTATAGCCACACCCGTTCCCATCACATCATGTTATCAGACCCAATCCCATGCCCATAGTGATTCCAGAGCGCAAACCCAAACAAAAATACCACCTATGTATATGGTGTGAACTGTGAAGTTATTAGCACAAGCATACCTTTCTGGCGACGCGCTTCCTCTGTTTTTCCCTATTTTTTAGCTCATTTTCAAACGGAGAAAGCGAACTCGGAGGCAATATTTCAGAGAGATCAACTTCGCAAAGCTGAAAAAGATTAGCACCGGCAATAAGGAAAATGGTCATAGAAGAGTGACATTAATTATATGTATCAGATGTCACAACTACCGTTTTTTCGCGAACCCTAGTTTTATAATTAATATTTTGGCAATATTATACCTGAAATGTTGTTGTTAAAGAAAAATGACTCAAGTAGCGATATCGCCTCCTCATAGCTTCTGATTGCGTGATTGTCTCCAATTGCAAAATCTTGCCACTAATCCTGCCATTTATGAATTTGAGTTTTATAAGGAAAGGTAATAACAGAAGTAAAAATAATTATTTTCAGATTACAAACAGGGATAACACTTTCAGTTATAATGTATTATTGTATCAAACATCTAGCAACTTCATGTGAACCCATGGTTTCTTCCTGTTAAAACAAAAAGTACACAAAATTTGATTGTTAAACATTTAAAAAGCTATAGACCTTTGAGGAAGCATATCATAGTTTCCGTAATGGTGCAGAAGACACTTCATGTTTAATGGATGAAGTATGAGAAGCTGACCATCAACCGCCTGCGATAAGTAAAGAAACAGAGCAATAATTTTTGTTACTACGTTTCAAGTAACCATAACAAAATGTATTCGAGATATTATTTACATCCTCCATCTAAGAATGCATTAATGAGAAGGGCTAACTTTTAAACCAAGTTACCTGATAGAATTCATATGATCCTTTAATCTTCTTATCGGTAATACTATCAGAGGGCAACTGCATACCCTTGTTATCATCAGGGGAAGAAGACATGGTTTCACCTTGGCTATCATTAGGTTCATCAACATCAGCAGTTTGATTAAACAAAGGCTCATCAACACTAACCGATTTCAAGCCACCAACGAGAAGTGATTCATCACCGGCAGGAAGTTCTTCAGACATGATTGAACCACTGACATTGATACCAAAATTCAAGTTTGGTGGAGATCCCACATGAAAAGAATCATTTTTACGACGATTAACC
>JBCNJP010001251.1:0-11061 GCA_039602395.1 Deinandra increscens subsp. villosa | reverse complement strand
TAAAGAGAATTTGGGCTTATTTTATGTCAATTTTGAGCAGATTCTTTATCAAAAGTTTATAGTTTTATACTTGATTAGTTTATAGTTTTATACTTCAAATCATTTTAGAACAGGTATGACATAGCCGGTTGAATGGTTCTCCCAGATGTTTGGTTAGACTAAATTTCAAATTTTCAATATACATATATGTTTTTTTATATTCTATTATTACTTCTCTTCAAAATCTTATTTCGATTTAAAGTTGGCATTTCTCATAAGAAAATATTATCACATTCTAACCCGAATCGAATCGTGTACTCTTGGTTACTTTTAGGACAATATTTCAGAGGTACTAGAAATATGAGAAATTTCTAAGATTATGTTCTTTTCCGTCAGAAATTAATTGTAAAAAAGATATGTTAGAAGACCAACAGAATTCCCTTTAAATATGTATTAACCCACTTATAAAGGACCAATGAACGTGAGCTAATTAAAGACATTAGAAGGTAGAGGTCTTGAGTTCAAGTGTCACCTGTGATAAAAAAAAATGTCCAGTGATCCAAATTTGCCATTAAAAAAACCCATTTATAACGGTTACGTCATTAATGGTGGAACCGCATGATGGCTATCGTGAAGCCATCACGGGACCCTAAACACTGTGTAATCAACAGTGTTAAGAAGGGGTTGGCTTGTCCGTGAGTGGGCCATGTTTTATTTATTTACTTTTTCTCCAATCAAATAATATAACAATGGTTTTTACGTGATATTACTTTTCCTATCACACAACCACATCATTACGCATGCCCTTAGAGAGAAGCGATGCATACTAGCTATTTCTTGAGTCTTGAGACTTCAAGCTTCAGTATCTCATTTGTTAACTTCATTTTGAATACGATTTATTTCATTAAAAAGCTTACATACTAGAATATAAATTAAATAAATAATAATTCTAAATATATAACTATTGAAAAACAGTGAATAACGCATTTTCATCGACTTTTCAAAGCATTTCTTCACAATTCACACTCTAAATTCATAACACCATATTTTATTCAAACATTTTCAGACAAAAACATATCATCCAAACATCATACTATATCCGAAACAACAAACAACAATAAGACCACACTCCATACCATATCATATAAAGCCAAAAAGAAAAACTTAAGATTTTACCGTTTTACCCTTCATATTCCTCCTCTTCCTCAGCACCCTCTTCATCATATTCCTCTTCTGCAGTAGATGATGGTGGGTTTGACTTTTGGTGGTCAAACTTGACATGAGTGGTTTGGTAATTTCTTGAAAAGATGTCTAAACTACTTTATTTTTTTTTTGCTATTATTCATTGGTGAATTGGTTGGAAGAATTTTTTGAGCTACAATCTAATTTGGCTGTTTCTTTTTATAGATGTTAAAGAGAATTTGGGCTTATTTTATGTCAATTTTGAGCAGATTCTTTATCAAAAGTTTATAGTTTTATACTTGATTAGTTTATCATGAAAATAAATAGTTGTAGTTTCTATACTTTAAATCATTTTAGAACAGGTCTGACATAACCTGTTGAATGGTTCTCCCAGATGGTTGGTTATACTAAATTTCAATATATATGTTTTTTTATTATTACTTCTCTTTAAAATCTTATTTTCGATTTAAAATTGGCATTTCTCATAAGAAAATATTATCACATTCAAACCCGAATCGTGTACTCTTGATTACTTTTAGGACAAAGTATTTCAGAGGTACTAGAAATAGAAATATGAGAAACTTTTAAGATGATGTTCTTTTCCGTCAGAAATTGATTGTAAAGAACATATGTTAGAAATTGATTTGTAAAGAACATATGTTAGAAGACTAAAAGAATTCCCTTTAAATAACCCATTTATAACGGTTACGTCATCAGTGATGGCCGTCATGAAGCTATCACGGAACCCTAAACACTACAACTAGCGGCGTGAAAAAAGGGTTGACTTGTTCGTGAGTGGGGTAATGATGGTTTTTGTTTTATTTACTTATTTTTTCTCCAATTAAATAATATTACGATGGTTTCTACATGATATTACTTTTCACATCAAACAATCGCACCATTACGCATATCCTTAGAGAGAAGCGATGCATACTAGACTATCTCCGAGACTTCAAACTTTAATATCTCGTTTGTCTTAATTTCATTTTGGATACGATTTGTTTCATTAAAAAGCTTAATTACTTAGAATATAAATTAAATAAATAATAATTCTAAATATATAACTATTTGTTTTTAAAGTCGGTGAATAACGCATTTTCATCAACTTTTTCAAAGCATTCCTTCACAATTCACACACTAAAATTCATAACACCATATTTTTATTCAAACATTTTCAGACAAAAACATATCATCCAAACATCATACTATATCCGAAACAACAAACAACAATAAGACCACACTCCATACCATATCATATAAAGCCAAAAAGAAAAAACTTAAGATTTTACCATTTTACCCTTCATATTCCTCCTCTTCCTCAGCACCCTCTTCATCATATTCCTCTTCTGCAGTAGCATCTTGATACTGCTGATATTCAGCAACCAAATCATTCATATTACTCTCTGCCTCAGTGAACTCCATTTCATCCATTCCTTCCCCAGTGTACCAATGCAAGAAAGCTTTGCGCCTAAACATCGCGGTAAACTGCTCGCTCACTCTTCTAAACATTTCTTGAATCGAAGTCGAGTTTCCAACGAATGTGGAAGCCATTGTGAGCCCAGTTGGGGGGATGTCACACACGCTCGATTTAACATTGTTTGGAATCCATTCAACGAAGTAAGACGAATTCTTGTTTTGCACATTCATCATCTGTTCATCAACCTCTTTCGTGCTCATCTTTCCCCTGAACATGGCTGAAGCCGTCAGGTAACGCCCATGGCGTGGGTCTGCTGCACACATCATGTTCTTGGAATCCCACATTTGTTGGGTCAGTTCTGGGACTGTCAGCGAGGTGTATTTCTGGGACCCACGAGATGTTAGGGGGGCAAAACCGACCATGAAGAAATGGAGACGTGGGAATGGGATCAGGTTCACTGCTAGCTTCCTGAGATCAGAATTCAGTTGACCCGGAAACCTCAAAGAGCAAGTTACACCACTCATTGTTGCAGATATCAAGTGGTTCAAGTCGCCAACTGTAAACCAAGACAACCATATTTGATCAGACTCAATAACACAGATTACACAACATGATACATTTAACACGATTATATATAAGAAGTTGAACAAAACGAATGATATAACATATTTCACACCATTATTGACATGACTCGCCAATGGTTAAGAAATAAAAGGCACAATTAGGCTGTGTTTGGCGCACTGGCTGAAAAGCTAGCTGCTAGCTGATAAGCTAGCTGTTAGCTGATAAGCTAGCTGACAAGCTAGCTGCTAGCTGATAAGCTAGCTGCTAGCTTATAAATTATAAGCTAGCTGATAAGCTAGCTGATAAAAAATAACGTTTGGTAAAAACTAGCTGATAAAGTAGCTTAAAAATATAAAATGACATAAAAGTACATGTCATAAATATAAATAAAGATATTTATTTATAAGTTAGGGAAGGGTAAAATTGGAAATATTATAAAAGCTAGTTGAAAAGCTAGTTGAAAAGCTACTCCAACTAGCTTTTCAAAAGCTAGCTTATAAGCTAGCTTATAAGCTAGCTTTTTGACGTTACCAAACGGGGCTTTTAAAAAAAGCTAGCTTATTAAAAAAGCTCCGTTTGGTAACGTTAAAAAGTTAGCTTATAAGCTAGCTGATAAGCTAGCTTATAAGCTAGCTTATGGCGCGCCAAACACAGCCTTAACACCTTAAGATAAAAGTCACCAACATTACAATCTGTAATCAACTATAATATATTTAATTACTTATAAAACTATAAAACCATGCCGTTTTAAAAAAACGAGTCATAGTGTTAGCCCAATAAGTTAAATGTGTTATGTGCGTCATTAAAGTGTCGACCCATTTATGACCCAAACAAACTCATTTAGCCCAGACATGAACCCGTTTAACTTGAGGTAAAGTCATGTTGTGTTAAGGGGTCGTGCTATATATTAACAACTATATTAAAACAGGATACTTACAACTTGGATTGCTGAGCTTTAAAGTTCGGAAACAGATGTCATACAGTGCTTCATTGTCAAGAACCATACATTCATCAGCATTTTCGACCAACTGGTGGACCGAGAGCGTGGCATTATAGGGCTCAACTACTGTGTCGGAGACTTTTGGTGAAGGGAAAACAGAGAATGTAAGCATCATTCGGTCGGGGTATTCCTCTCTAATCTTTGAAATCAAGAGTGTCCCCATGCCAGAACCTGTTCCACCTCCAAGTGAATGGCAGACCTGAAAACCTGCAATCAGAAACATATAATGAAATGCCAAAACACACTACAGATTTAAAATCAAGTCAACCAAATAGTAAAATTTTGACAGAGAGATCTCAAGATCCCAATCCTAGACAGATTCATTAACTTATCTGTATCTGAGTTAGTTGATCTTATGCTATAAACATATATGAATATCATACTTCATTTTCAACTCAATTTGTAATATGAAGCATACAAAAAATTGCAAGGATCACTATATTAAACAGACGATTTATGTAGATTACAGAATTACAGAATTTTAGACTACAGAATTACAGTTTCGGATAGTTTCCAGATCCAGATCTCAAACGTAGAAAGATTCATCAAGTTATTTATACAGACGGTTAATATTATGATTATGATCAGATATATATACCTTGCAACGAATCGCAATTCTCAGCCTCCTTACGAACAACATCGAGAACTGAATCAATCAACTCAGCGCCTTCAGTGTAGTGTCCCTTCGCCCAATTGTTTCCGGCGCCAGATTGGCCGAACACAAAGTTATCCGGCCGGAAGATCAGTCCATTAGGACCAGATCTGATACTCTCCATAGTCCCAGGCTCGAGATCCATAAGCACAGCACGAGGAACGTACCTACCACCGGCGGCCTCGTTGAAATAGACATTGATGCGTTCGAGTTGAAGATCGGCAGTGGTTCCACTGTATTTTCCGGTGGTATCGATGCCGTGTTCGTCGCAGATAACCTCCCAGAATTTGGTGCCGATTTGGTTGCCGCATTGGCCGGCTTGAATGTGCAGGATTTCTCTCATGATTGATGGAAAATGGCGATGGATTCACGGTAGGAGATATGGAAATTGAGGAGATCTGGAGGCGGTTTGACGGTTTCACGATGGTATGGATTATGAAATTGAGGGTCCAAATGGCGCCAGGGTATTGAATAATGAATATGTTTTTGGGGTTTTTAAACTTCCCAAAACTACGGTTTTACCCCCTCGAGTATTATTAATTACAATTAAGTCTCACAAATACATAATTGGGCACTCTCTCTCAGTCTCTGTAAAAACTCGTAAGAAACCTCACCTGTTGATGGTATAGACTTTAGCATTGGGAAAATGTGTCGTGCTATCTCGTGTTGGGCTTCTCTCGGTTTAATCTTAGTCTGCGAAAGTTAATGAGCTGCTCGTCACTTGTTGATGCTCTTTTATCCGTGAGCCTATATGGGATAAGGTTTTTCCTCAAAGAGTGATAATTAACTCAATTTAGGACATAAGATAGAAGAGAGTAACGAATATAGTACATGATTGAGACTTATTATTTTTTGTATGTTAAATTCCAAAATTTTATCTTTTTGGTAAAAGGAATAATAGAGATATTGAAGTAACGATAGAGTGACATAATTCCTATTTATTTTTTTATTTTTCAAGTGTTTATGTGAGATACATAATCGAACTAGTGGCCGCTACACTATATGAAAACATGGGCTCAAAGTATAAGAATTAGTAGACCAATTGAACTATTGAAGGTTAGAGTATAAATATATATAATAGGTGGACTAAAACTAAATTATCATAAAACACAAGGGGTCAATAATTTTGTCTTTCAGTCTGCTCTAAGTAATATCAATCATGTGAACAAATAAATAAACAAACAAATAAAAAATACTATTTTCTAAATCAAATCATTAACGGACAAAAAATGGCAACACTGTGATTTGACATGTAGGGTATTAAATAGAGAGGCAGGTTTAATAGATAATATATTTATTTATTTATTTATTTTTACAGTAAACGATTAGCGTTCAACAACTTATTGTCGTAAACGATGCTTATACTCGGGGAAGTAGAGTGCATAGTCATACTTTCACGTGTATTGAGTAGCTCAAATATATCAGTTGAGCTTATCCAAAGGAAAACCTACCGTTCAAAATCTCACTGCCGTAAAACTTTAAGGCACCAAGGATCAAACTTGTGGCCTATTTATCAATAAATCTTCCAATCATCACTTCATACCATTTTATTTAACTTAGTATGCTTTATAAACACAACGAAATTGATTTAAATTTATAAGGAGTATATATTGGGGTGTATTTGTTCTATAAAATCTAGAAATGTGTATTTGTTTTGCTTTATAAAATCTCAAAATTACTGTTAAAGATTATTCAACATGTATGAGCAAGTAAGGTTAAAATACAAAAGAAGATTTCTGATACATAGTGTAAGGGTAAAGGCAATACCCTTCCCGATCCAATCGGGAAGGTGAAAACGGGGAATCGGGGTTAATTGGGAAGTCGGGAGAACCATTGCTGCGTGATCGGGAAATCGGGAAATCGGGGTCGGGAACACAAAATTGGGGTTGGGGCACCGATTGGGGATAGAGAGAGAGGGGGGTTTGGGAAGGTTTTTATGGGGTGTTTGGGAGAGTGGGAGAGTGGGAGAGTTGGGAAACCATTACTCACAAATTGGGGAAAAATAGGAAGGGGTGGGGAATGATGAGGTGGCACCAAAAATGAAGTGGGGGATTGGGGAAATGGGGAAACCATTGCAATTAACCTAATAAGTCTAATTTATTGATCCAGGGGATCAGTTATTCAAATCTAGAGCTGTAATTAGAGATGAAAAAAGTTCTAAGGGGTAAAATTGAAATACCCTAATAACCTTGACCTTTTTATGTTCCCCTAACTTTTTGAAATTTAGATAACATTTTTAAAAGTTGTCATTTAAAAAAAATACACAATATAAGTGAGCATTTACTATCTTTTAACTCTGAGAATAGTCTTGCTATTTTTTTTCTTTCTAAAATCGTCTATTCTACGTAATTATAAAAATAAGTAGCGTAATTATCTATATAATATAACTTGAGTAATATTTTATTATTAATATAGATAGCTGTAATTATTAACATAGGTTAAGTCATTATAAAATATAGGTTGTGTCATAATATATGTATAGGTTACGTGATTATGATAAATTTTACATAATTGTTTACTTTATGTGCGCAACAAACGAGGTTATCATTTTCGCTAAATACACATGACACAACATGATTATTCCTTACCACTTATACAATTCTAGGATTTTGTACAATAAGTTCACCCCTGTACTTTTAGACGATGAGAATTATGTACTTTCAGCTAAAAGTGATTTTAAATCAACAAGCTCTATAAACATGTTACTTTATATTTTATATTGAAGCATGTTACTATTATCATAAAATAAAGTTTTAATAGAATATATTTTAGCTATATTAGAGTATTAATTTAATAAAATATTTAACCACTTGAAAGTTTTAAAATACGTTCTGGTAGAAACATTATTGAGCAGGTACCAAAACATTATAGATTAAGGCCAATAATGGTCACAATCGATCTCAATAATTAAAAGAAAATTGAGAAAATTATTGTTAATTGTTACTATAAATCTTGAAGGTTTTGGGTCGGGTAATAGAGCAAAAGTGTTGATAGCATCGTAGATGAGGCTACAACCAAAGTTGCAAAATAAAAAAAGAAAGTACCATTCTCGTTACAGATAGATGAGATTTTTCCTATAATAGTTTTACGGTGTGAGAGTTAGTGACAAAAAAACAAACGTACAGTCATTTTTTCTTTAAGGAATTGGTTATGGTTTTAAGTATGGTTAACACGGTTTTTGATAAATATGGTTACAGTTTCAAATAAGGATTTCTGACGGTTCGAAATTTAATACCTCAATCCAATCCATACCCATCGAGTTATATAAACACCCTGGAATCGATTTTTTAGATAAGGTATCTAGTTTGGGAAGCTGTGTTATCAAACACCCAATTTTTTGTACTCTCAAAAATCTTATCTATTTTGGTGCAAAGGCTTTTAACTCGTAGTTAATACTCTTCTTTATCGACCTAGTTAACATTAGATTTCTCTTGTGGTTGACCTACAATATTGTTGTGTCGTTATGGTTTAGGAGTTGATCTTTGTTTTTTCTTGTTTAGTTGTTTGCTAATATTCCTTCTTAGCCAATGAGGTACATGCTTACAAATGCATGATTTCACTCTATGTTTGCAAGGCCAACCGGTGTAGATCACACAGCTACGTATCCATATTGTGTGGGCTAGATGAAGCATCCCCCTAGAAATAAATTTTAAAAACAACAATCTTAGGGTACATAGTGTGCAGCTTATTGGCCCATATATATTCTACGGGGTCATTTTTTAGTGTTAGGTAAGCCTCTTGGCTACGCACGTCCCCGAATCTTTGAAGTTGTACTTTAAATTGTTCTGGTGCTCCATTGTTGTAAGCCGGTGAGTCATGCTCCTGCTATTCACGCCACCAATTACATAGGTCATCGCCTTCATGCTCTACAGTCATATTATCTATTATAATACATGCTTCATATATTATATTACCAATTACCGATAAGCTAGCACTTCTTGATGGGCCTCATATAATTTCCCAACTCGATTGAAGCACACCAAAGGCTCTCTCCACATCCTTTCTTCTAGTTTATTGCGTCTTTTGTAGTACTTTATTTTCTCATTGTTATCAGGTGGATATGAAAAACTATTCACTAGTGCTGTCCATTCAGGATAGATACCATATACAAGGTAGTAGCTTTTTGTGTACACATTCTTATTCACTTCAAAGGTACATTCACGAGCATTCCCATCTAAGACTTGATTTAGTGGGGATTGGTTGAGTAAGTTGATATCATTATTTGATTATGCCACTCCAAAGAATGTATGCCAGATCCGTAGGTCTTGAGATGCATCTGCCTCTAACGTAATGGTTGGATGACCATGGTCACCACGAGTGTATTGACCTTTCCATGCAGTTGGAAAATTTCTCCAACTCCAATGCATATAGTCAACCATACCAAGCATATTGGGGAACCTTTGCTTAGTTGAATGTTTTTCTAGTAGCCGATGAATATCACTTTGAGTTGGTCTTCTAAGATATTCTTCTCCATAAACCGCTACAACAGACCACAAAACTTGTGTAGACATTGAAGGGCGATACTCACCAACACGTATGTATTAATCACATTGGTCAGGTGTACTGTCGTCTGTCATAAGCCAACTGACGAATGACACATGTGTATTTTTGTCTTGGTGAAAGACCATTTCTACCCGCTGCATCATATTTTTGTTTAAAATATTTATAGTTTTCGGATTACCTGGTTCGGAAATACCTCCCATAATGCGAGTAAATAGTTTCATGTTCGTCCTGTAGTGTCTCCTAAAGAACCATTTATTATACACCAGTGTTGGAGCAAATTAATCGTTCCACAAGTGTTCATCTCCTTCCGTACGACCTTTGTCTATTTCCTTTTTTTTTTGGGGAAGAACCAGTCTGCTCTTCGAGATCGACCATCTCAAAAAACTGCATTCTGTATTTTCAACATCGTCTTCTAACAAAGCTTGAAACGAGGAAGGGATGGATAACGAAAGTGAGTTGGGTGCTGTGGGATCCAAGAAGATTTTGGAGAATTTAACAATCAAAAACTTTGAAGAGTAAGATGAGTTGGGTGTGAGGAAAATGTTTGAGCTTGTATTGTACATTTATATGAGGTATAAAAAATTAGTCGTTACGAGTAAAAACTAGTCATTAGGAATAAAGACAAAAAAAACCCAGCCGTTATATAATAACATAAATGAAAAGAAATTAAAATTATTAATTAAATATATATTTTTTAAATTATAACCGTTAGAAAAAAATACTAATAAAAATGATTTTTTTATTATTTAATTATAGTCAGGGGCGGACCTAATGTAGGCCCAGGGGGTCCCCGTGGACCCCCTAAACCTCGTACGCAAAGTGAAAATTATGTGAACGGTTTTTTTATAAATAAAAAAAATTGTGAAGAGGAGTTAATAGATACCCAGTTTGTGAAAATAAAACAAAGGAAGCAACTAACCTAGTAGTAAGATCTCTTGTTTGATTTTGAAGGGGTGCAAGTTTAAATTTTGTGCCTAACCTTTTTTCATTTTTCCCATAGACCCTTTTTATAATGCAATATTACAATATATAAAAATATAGATTTTTATTAATAGGCAAACATTTTGTCATATTTTTTTTTCACGCGTTACTTTTTGTTTTCTCTTCATTTTTAGCCATTTACTAGTATTTTTTTGCTATTATATCGTTGTCAATGTTACGGCACATAATTTTTTTTTTATCAAATAATGTAGAATTTTTTTAATTGGTTATTTTTCTTTACTCACAATGTCGTGCTGCAACGCGCGTCTGTAACCAACCATCTAAAACTAGTGACTCCGTAAAAAAATTTGTGGACCCCTTAAAAAACTTTTATAGTTCCGCCCCTGATTATAGTTGTTGGTTTTTAGAAGGGAAAGACACAATTAAATGGTCCCATCATCCTCGCCCCATCTCCGCCTATCATCCTCGCCCCATCTCCGCCTATAGCCAAGGGTCACCACCATTGCCACCCCCTAGACGGGTTGTCCACATCGGCGACGGTACCTACCGTTTTTTTATTCAGTAGTGTCCAGTAGTGTATATTTTTACAATTTTCTTTATAAAAATTTTATATTTATAGAGTATGACCTCCTTGTTTATGGTCTCTAAACTTATGACTCCGTCCTAATTTTTATTTAAGCTTAGCTACTCGTTTATTATGAGTGATATTTTAAAAATTTGTAAATATGTGTAAGGTGGATTTTTCGTTTAAAAGGAATAAGGAGGCCTCATGGGCCATATGTTCAGTTGGGCCTTGCAACCTGAACCGGAATTCTAGGGTTT